>CAUYLG010009581.1:0-136435 GCA_963573385.1 Cacajao melanocephalus
TGGTTTTTTGAAAAGATCAACAAAATAGACCACTAGCCATATTAATAAAAAAGAAAAGAGAGAAGAATCAAATAGATGCAATAAAAAATGATAAAGGGGATATCACTACTGATTCCACAGAAATACAAACTACCATCAGAGATCACTACAAACAACTCTATGCACATAAACCAGTAAACCTGGAAGAAATGGATAAATTCCTGGACACTTGCACCCTCCCAAGCCTAAACCAGGAAGAAGTCGAAGCCCTGAATAGACCAATAACAAGGGCTGAAGTTGAGGCAGCAATTAATAGCCTACCAACCAAAAAAAGCCCAGGTAAAGATGGGTTCACAGCCAAATCTACCAGACATCCAAAGAGGAGCTGGTACCAATCTTTCTGAAACTATTCCAAACAATACAGAAAGAGGGAATCCTTCCCAAATCATTTTATGAGATCAACATCATCCTGATACCAAATCCTGGCAGAGACTCAGCAAAAAAAGAAAACTCAGGCCAATATCCATGATGAATATAGACGCAAAAATATTCAATAAAATACTGGCAAACCAATTGCAACAGCATATCAAAAACTTTATCCATCACGATCAAGTAGGCTTCATCCCAGGGATGCAAGGCTGGTTCAACATACACAAGTCTATAAACATAATTCACCACATAATCAGAACCAAAGACAAAAACCACCTGATTATCTCAATAGATGCAGAGAAGGCCTTTGACAAAATTCAACAGCCCTTTATGCTAAAAACTCTCAATAACCTAGGTATTGACAGAATGTATCTCAAAATAATAAAAGCTATTTATGACAAACCCACAGCCAATATCATACTGAATGGGCAAAAACTGGAAGCATTCCCTTTGAAATCTGGCACCAGACAAAGATGCCCTCACTCACCACTCCTATTCAATATAGTATTGGAAGTGCTAGCCAGAGCAATCAGGCAAGAAAAAGAAATAAAGGGTATTCAATTAGGAATGGAGGAAGTCAAACGGTCTCTATTTGCAGACGACATGATTGTATATTTGGAAGACCCCATCATCACAGCCCAAAATCTCCTGAAACTGATAAGCAACTTCAGCAAAGTCTCAGGATACAAAATCAATGTGCAAAAATCACAAGCATTCCTATACACCAATAACAGACTAACAAAGTGCCAAATCAAGAACGAACTGCCATTCACAATTGCTACAAAGAGAATAAAATACCTAGGAATACAATTAACAAAGGATGTAAAGGACCTCTTCAAGGAGAACTACAAACCACTGCTCAATGAAATAAGAGAGGACACAAACAGATGGAGAAACAGTCCATGCTCATGGTTAGCAAGAATCAATATTGTGAAAATGGCCATACTGCCTAAAGTAATTTATAGATGCAATTCTATCCCCATCAAGCTACTAATAACCTTCTTCACAGAACTGGAAAAAACCACCTTAAATTTCATATGGAACCAAAAGAGAGCCCACATAGCCAAGTCAATTCTAAGCAAAAAGAACAAAGCTGGAGGCATCACACTGCATGACTTCAAACTATACTACAAGACTACAGTAATCAAAACAGAATGGTACTGACACCAAAACAAAGATATAGACCAATGAAACAGAACAGAGGCCTCGGAGGCAATGCCACACATCTACAACCATTTGATCTTTGTCAAACCTGACAAAAATAAGCAATGGGGAAAGGATTCTCTGTTTAATAAATGGTGTTGGGAAAACTGGCTAGCCATGTGCAGAAAGCAGAAACTGGACCACACCTTACACTAAAATTAACTCCAGATGGATTAAAGACTTAAACGTAAGACCTAACACTATAAAAACCCCAGAAGAAAACCTAGGCAAAACCATTTAGGACATAGGCATAGGCAAGGACTAAAACACCAAAAGCATTGGCAACAAAAGCCAAAATAGACAAATGAGATCTAATTAAACTCCAGAGCTTCTGCACAGCAAAAGAAACAATGATTAGAGTGAACCAGCAACCAACAGAATGGGAGAAACTTTTTGCAATCTACCTATCTGACAGAGGGCTAATATCCAGAATCTACAAAGAACTAAAGCAGATTTACAAGAAAAAAACAAACAAACCCATTCAAAAGTGGGCAAAGTATACGAACAGACACTTTTCAAAAGAAGACATATGAGGCCAACAAACATATGAAAAAATGTTCATCATCACTGGTCATTAGAGAAATGCAAATCAAAACCACATTGCCATACCATCTCATGCTAGTTAGAATGGTGATCATTAAAAAATCTAGAGACAACAGATGCTGGAGAGGATGTGGAGAAATAGGAACACTTTTACACTGTTGGTGGGAGTGTAACTTAGTTCAACCATTGTGGAAGACAGTGTGGCAATTCCTCAAGGATCTAGAAATAGAAATACCATTTGACCCAGCAATCCCATTACTGGGTATATACCCAAAGGTTTATAAATCGTTCTATTATAAAGACACATGCACACGTATGTTCACTGCAGCACTGTTTACAATAGCAAAGACCTGGAACCAACCCAAATGCCCATCGATGATAGACTGGACAGGGAAAATGTGGCACATATACACCATGGAATACTATGCAGCCACAAAAAACGATGAGTTCTTGTCCTTTGTAGGGACATGGATGAACCTGGAAGCCATCATTCTCAGCAAATTGACACAAGAACAGAAAATGAAACACCACATGCTGTCACTCATAGGTGGGTGTTGAACAATGAGAACACATGGACACAGGAAGGGGAGCATCACACACTGGGGTCTGTTTCAGGGGACTAGGGGAGGGACTGAGGGGGGCAGGGAGTTGGGGAGTGATAACATGGGGAGAAATGCCAGATATAGGTGATGGGGATGGAGGCAGCAAACCCCATTGCCATGTATGTACCTATGCAACAATCCTGCATGTTCTTCACATGTACCCCCAGAATCTAAAGTGCAATAAAATATATATAGATATAAAAGAATATATATATATATATGTTTTTATCTATATATATAAAAAGAACAGAAAACCAAACACCACATGTTCTCACTCATAGGTGTGTGTTAAGCAATGAGAAACATGGACCACGAAGGGTTTGCATCACACACTGGGTTCTGTTGGGTTATGGGGAGCTAGGGGAGGGATAGCAGGGGGTGGGGAGTTTGAGGAGGGATAACATTGGGAGAAATATCTAATGTATGTGTTGGGGGTATGGAGGCAGCAAACCACCATGGCATGCGTGTTCCTATGTAACAATCCTGCAAGATCTGCACATGTACCCCAGAACTTAAAGTATAATAAATAAATACACATATATATGTATATATATGAAATTATAAGTGTAATAGCCCAACATTTAGTTGCAGTTTCTAAAAAGTCTGAAGGATGACAGCTTTATAAATCTCCTTTGCCTAGGCTACATTTGCTTGCAATAGCAGTTATCCTCTATTTCTCAGACCAACCTGCCCTTCAATAACCAAACATTCTTACAAAGAAGAATATCCAGAATAGCTTCAAAATTGTGTTTTGGCCTAAAGGTAATTACTGATGATTTTTTAAAAGAGTTTTTCAGCCACTGACTTCTCCTCAACCCAATTCATTCTTCTCCTGTGAGGGAATACAATTATAACTCTCATTATAACTTTATAACTTTCATTCATTAGTGGAGACATATTGATTCTGCAATATTCAACCTCCATATTTCTGAAAGAGAAGCAAAGAAAGAAATTGTTAAAAAGAGATGGAAATAGTCATAGCCTTAAACTAATCAAGTAAAAACATCAGACAAATTTACATGAAAGAACATTCTACAAAATACCAGTACTTTTGAAAAAGTTCAAGGTCACATAGACAAGGAAAGACAGAGGAGCTGTCATAGCTTTGAGGAGACTAAGAAGGAATGACAACTAAATGCAAATGAGATCTTGAGTTGAATCCTAAAACAGATAACAGACATGGTGAAAAACTAAGGAAATTCAAACAAAGTCTGTAGTTTAATTAAGAGCATAATATCTATGTGAATTTTTCATTTTGCTAATTGTACTATGGTTATGGTCGGTGTTAACATTATAAGTAGCTGGGTAAGACTGCAAGAACTCTGTATTACATTTGCAACTCTTCTCTAAATTCCAACATTTAATCCAAAAAATAAGTTTTGAGAAAGAAACACAGGAGGAACAGAGGAAAGAGATGGCTCATCCTATATTCAAAGCATAAATGTAGAAGCCAGGTTGGGCAGGAGGGGTGGAAAAATTGCTACTTTGGGTGATTGGGCAAGTTTCTTGCAGCTGATAGGGACTCATCATTTATGAAAAAGAATGGACATGAAGTAGTCCTTAACAGTACTAGCTAGGACAGCAACTCTCCCCAGAGCCTTAATTCCTGCCTCCTGAAAGATTTCTCAAAGCTCTCTGGGTATTGAGCACACCCTCCCATCTGCCAGTCCAGGTGAAATGATGTATACAAAAGAGCGACCTAGAGGACCAGAGTTCTGCAAGCACAGAGCCCTCTTGGGAAACTGTATATTTCACGTGGAAACTTAGCATGGGGGCTATCTGTAGCCTGGGAGTGTTTTCTCTGAGCATGAATTCTATGTCGAAGAAAAACACACGTCCTCAAATGTCCCTCTAGGAAATATTTGTCTTCATATGTCTTTCTGAGAAAACGTTGGCCCTAAAGTCCCAATATCTTGGTATCATATGACTACGCAAAGTCTATCTCATAGTCATTACAGGCTATGATTTTCCCCAAGTTCCTCGAAGGTCCATTGCAGTTTAAAATCTTGTCTTTGTATAATTATTCTAAATCGCAATGGGCATAATTCAAACAGAGGAAAGGAAGTTACTTATTCCCTTCCTGAAGACACATCAGTAATGGGGCTGTTGACATGAAATATTGGGAAATTTATTTTCTCCTCCACATAAGTTTCTTGAACCAGCCCTTCCTAAAAGCCACTTGGTGGGCAAGATACATTAAACCCTTACAGAGATCTGAATCTCCACCATGCACCTCTATGACTTTGTAACAAGATGTGATTCAGTCTATATCTATCCAAGACATATGAGGGCTCAGGGCTATATACCAATGCAAGAAATCCAAAGTGTTGACTGCAGAGTATCACTGAGTCACATATTATGAACCCAGAAAAACTCCAGGACCCATTCAAAGTTTGAGATCAGCCTAGAAAACATGCTCTAACCCTGGGATAGGCAGGCCTACGTGAAATGTGGCAGCAGTGATGATGGTGTGGAGCTGTAAGACAGTAGCAGTAATAACAGCAATGATAATAAGAAACTCTAACAGAGCTATCACTGTGTTCCAGGCACAGTATTCAGGACTTGAAGGGCATTATCTCTTGTGAGCCTCTGATGTAAATATGTCAGTTGTCTATCGTTTGAATGGTGAAGGAACTAAGGCTTTGTGAAGTTAGGTAACTTTCCACACATTACAGGCCTACTAAACACAGGAAATGAACCAAATTGTGCTGACAAGTTTAACCAAACTGCACTAGACACTATGTAACTTGATAAACTACAGGGTTTCCTGTCACCCAAATTTCTCTACCTACATGGCCTCTGTGAGATGCCTTCGTGCAGAGTGAAGGGCCCAGAAACCATTATGGTCCTTTTCTCACCCCTCTCCTTTCTCCCGAAATACACAGCTTGCTCAGACCTGGACTTCCACAGGCTCTCTAGACCCAGGCCAGCCCTAATCCCTTCTCCTGAAACAGTCCTTGCAGTCCCAGAGGTTTGGATTCACCAAGGAGTTTCATAGCCAATGTTCAAATGTCACTGACCTCTCCTTGGTCCTCAAGGTAAGCTCTGACATGTCGCTCAGACTGACCAATTAAAATAATTCATCTTTCCAACACAGCAATCCAAGAAGAGCTCATCTAAGTTCTTCCTGAAAACTGATATGGATGCTTGGAGGGAATGAGTCTGTGTCTTTTGCTCTTTAATCCCAAGCTGAAAGGATGCTTATGACCACCAAGTCTGTGTTGCCATGGAGAGAGCCTAGGAATAAAACTAAGCAATGATAAGCAGTACTGACAGACAGAGACAGAACAGAAGAGACAGAGGGCTAATGAGAATGATTGAAGCCCTGGGTTCAACTATGTCTGAAACCAAACCTACCACTTGGAATTCTCCATTAAGTAAATTAAAATATTCCCTTGTGTATCTGGTTTGAATGGAATTCTCCTCATTTGCATCTTACAGCCCTATTATATATTATATATATAATATATATATTATAGACATATATATAATTCATTGCTTTTCATATGGCAGCAGTGCTAATGAAATTGGAGATATGTAAAAATCATGAGTATGTTGGGTTAATTAAAATAAGCTGAAAAGATTTCGATATTTTTAGCTTTAGAAATACCTACTAATATGACAAACCCTAGCTCAATTAAATGAGATGCATATTAAAAACCATGTTTAATCTCTAAAACTGTGTGTGTGTGTGTGTGTGATAATTTATTTATCTATTCTATGACTAATGAACATTTGAGTAGTTTCCACTGCTTGCCATTACAAACAGTGCTGTAATAAATGTTCTTGCATGTATTTCCTGGTGCGTTAATGCTAGAGTTTTTGTAGGTTTATACAGAGGAGTTCAATTTCTTAGTCAAAGGATATGCACTTCTACAACTTATTAGATAACAAATCATTCTGCAAAATGTTGCACTAATTTGCATTCCCACTAACAGTTTTTTAACTTTTATTTTAAGTTCAGTGGTACACGTGGAGGTTTGTTACATAAGTAAACATGCGTCATGCTGGTTTATTGTACAGATTATTTTATCACTCAGGTATTAAGCCTAGAACCCATTAGTTATTTTTCTTGATCCTCTCCCTCCTCCTACCCTCGCCCCTCCAAGAGGCTCCAGTGTGTGTTGTTCCACTCTATGTGTCCATGTGTTCTCATCATTTAGCTCCCACTTATAAGTGAGAAGATGTAGTATTCAACTTTCTGTTCCTGTGTTAGTTTGCTAAGGATAATGGCTTTCAGTTCCATCCATGTCCTGCAAAGGACAAAATCTCATGATCTCATTCTTTTTTATGACTGCATAGTATTCAATGTTGTATTTGTACCACATTTTTTTTTTTTTTGAGATGAAGTCTCACTCTGTCACCAGGCTGGAGTGCAGTGGAGTGATCTCAATTCACTGCAACCTCTGCCTCCCAGGTTCAAGCGATTCTCCTGCCTCAGCCTCCCGAGCAGCTGGGACTACAGGTGGTGCTGCCACACCCACCGAATTTTTGTATTTTTAGTAGAGACACATTTCACTGTGTTGGCCAGGATGGTCTCTGTCTCTTGACCTTGTGATCTGCCCACCTCGGCCTCCCAAAGTGCTGGGATTACAGGCGTGAGCCACTCCACCCGGCCCATAGTTTCTTTATCTAGTCTATCACTGATGGGCATTTAGGTTGATTCCATGTCTTTGCTATTGTGAACAGTGCTGCAATGAACACTTGCATGCATGTGTCTTTATAATAGAATAATTTATATTCCTTTGGGTATATAGCCAGTAATGGGATTGCTGAGTCAAATGGTACGTCTGTCTATAGGTTTCTGAGGAATCGCCACATTGTCCTCCATAATGGTTAAACTAATTTACACTCCCACCAACAGTGCAAAAGCATTTCTTTTTCTCCACAACATCACTAGTTTCTGTTATTTTTTCACTTTTTAATAATCGCCATTCTGGTGTGAGATGGTATCTCATTTTAATTTTGATTTGCATTTCTCTAATAATCAGCAATATTGAGCTTTACATCTTTTGAAATATAAACATGATCATGTCATGCCTCTGCTCTGAATCCTCCAACAGCTTTCTATCATACTCAGAGTAAAGGCCAAATCTCTTACCATGACCCATAAGGCTCTGTGTGATCCATCATCCCCTCAATCTCTGCTGTCATCTTTTATCACCGCCTCCTTTATTTATTCTGCTGTGGAGGCACTGGCTTCCTTGCTGTTTCTACAATACAGCCAGTATGCAATCACCTCAGGGTCTTTGCTCTTCCCGTTCTCTCTGCCTAGATGCTCTACCCTTAGCTATCTGCATGGCTTGTTTCTTCTCTTCATTCGGGTGTCTGCTCAAATGTCACCTACTCCAAGAAGTCTTCCGGGGCTGGCCTAAAATAGTCCTCTCTTCAGTCTCTCTCTAACACTTACATTGCTTTATTTTTCTTCGTGGGTCTTATGCTATGACATGTTATTGCTTCTTCTTCTCTATTTGTTTATTAACTGATCACCTTCTCTAGAATATAAACCCCCATGAAGGTAGGATTTTGCTGTATTTAGAGCAGTATCCCCAACATATTGAACAATGCCAGAGACAAAGTAAGCACATACTAAATACTTGTTGATTAGAAGAAACATTTGAAACATATAAGACAGGCAAAAGGTTAATACTGTATCTCTAATAGAAAGAGATGTTCCGATAAATAAGAACCCTATTTCTTTAGCTGTTGTTTTGAGATAGGGTCTCACTCTGTTTGTTGCCCAGGCTGGAGTGAAGTGACATAATTACCGCTCATTGCTGCCTCCACCTGCCAGACTCAAGCAATCCTCCCACCTCAACATCTTGAGTAGCTGGGACTGCAGGCAAGCACCACCACACCCAGCTAATTTTTTATTTTATTTTTTGTAGATGTGGGATCTCACTGTGTTGACCAGGCTGGTCTCAAACTCCTGATCTCAAGCAATCCTCCTATCTCAGCCTCCCAAAGTGCTGAGACTACAGGCATAAGCCACCTCACTTGGCCAAGAATACTATTTCATTCCCATAGAAAATATTGGCACACCTACTGCCCAGATCTTGGCTTTTAAGTATTACTCTCCAATAAAAGGAACCAGACTTCCTTGGAAAAATGGGCTGATTCCAGGGCTGGGATACAAAAATATACAAGATGAATCTGGATCATCTTGTAGCACCATAAAATAAGGAAGTTCTCAAAAAACTAAAGGATGGAGGCATTTCAAGGGGCATAAGCCATTATAAAAGAATTCCCAATGGCCAACCTAGAAGAATTTGACCAACTAAGTTATTGACCTGATATTAGATATACTCCATAGTATAAAATTACATAAAACATTTCATACTGATGTAAATAATGATTGAATATAAAAATAAATAGCAGGAAAGAGACAAATCTTCTGTGCAGAAAATTTCAAACAATCTGTAGAGATACTCTCCCAGTTAATGAGTTGAATTGTGTCTGCTGAAAATTCATATGTTGGAGCTATAACCCCCAGTACTTCAGATTGTAACTATTTGGAGATAGTACCTTTAAAAAGGAATTTAAATTAAAATAAAATTGCTAAGATGGGCCCTAATCCAATCTGACCAGTGTTCTTATAAACACAGAGAGAAAATGGCACCAGACAGATACATACCAGAGGGAGAGGCCTCAGAGAAAACCAACCCTGCTGACACTTTGATCTCAGACTTTCAGCCTCCAGAACTATGGGAAAATATATTTTGGTTGCTTAAGTCTCCTAGTCTGTGATATTTTGTTATGGCAGCCTTCATAAACTAATAAATTTCTCTTTGCAGAGGCAGAGTTTAAACCCCCAGACCCTCATCTTGAGTGTGGGTGGAACTTAGTGACTTGCTTTCAAATAATAATTCCAAAGAATAAAGTACAGAAAGTGAAAAATAATGGCTTTACAGTGGAAAAAAAACTGACAACCACTACCAAAACAAAGTGACCAAGTTTAATTCCACTGGTGATAAGTCATGCTGACAGCATGTGACTGCTTATATGACGTGATACAAGAGGCATTTCACCTCTATGGTATTCTTCCCAAATACTCATAATCCCAGTCAAATCATGAGAAAACACTAGACACACTTACACTGAGGGACATTCTATAGAATATCCAACCAGTATTCTCCAAAATTATCACTATCATGAAAAGCAGAGAAAGACTGAAAAACTGTCACACACCACGGGAGACTAAGGAATTGTAAAATTACATGCAGTGTAGTACCCTGGATTAGACCCTGGCACCAAAAAAAAGTACATTTGTGAAAATACTAGTAAAATCTGAGTAAAGTGTGGAGTTTAATTAACAATAAAGTACCAATGTTGGTTTTTTAGTTATGTCAAATGTACCATGGCAACATAAGATGCTACACAGGATATAAAGGAACTTTCTGTATTATCTTTGCAACTTTTCTGTAAATCTAAAACTATTCAAAAATTAAAAGTTTTTTTTAAGAAATGAGCAAAAAGCATGAATAGGTAGTTCACTAAAGCAATACATATAGTCATGAATCAATGGAAACTACAAAGACATGAGTAATCAAAAATATATAAATTATAATGAGTTATTTTTATTCATCTATGTGACAATGATTTTCAAAAGTGATAATATCTAATGTTTTTTAAAAGGGGTGTGAAAATATGTAATTTGCCATTGGTATCTATTGTCTTTATCAAGTACATATCTCAATACATTTCCCAAGAATGTAATCAAGCCAGCACTCAATATAACTAACTTTTATTGAACCCTTACCATGTCCCAAGCACTGTGTAAAACAGTACACATGCATTGGACCATTTAATTTTATGATAATTCTATGAGGTAGATACTGTTATTATCATTTCTACTTTAAATTTTAATTTTTATAGTGACTAGAATATATTATTACATAATGATCTCCTCCAATGAAACATGCCTCCTTGCATCTATGCCCTTGCTTAGATCCCTCCCACACTGACTCTGGGTTTTCCCATGTCACTTGTTTTGGTCAATGAGATGCAAGCAAATATCACAAATAGAGGATTTCCTCTTCTCTTTCTACTTCTGAAATCTTGCCACCATGGTAAGAGACCCTAGCTAGCCTACCGAAGACTCATGGTCAGATGACAACCAGCACCAAACACAAGACATGTGAGGGAGGCCAACTCAGACAACCCAGCTACTGTTGCACGCTCAGACGATTGCAGCCCCATGAGTGATCCCAGGTAAGAGAAGCAGAAGAATTGCCAAGCTGAGCCTCCCCCAAAATGGTGGCTCATAGAATCATGAGCAAATAAAATGGTTTTAAACCATTAACTGTTATTTTACAACAGACAATAAACAACCTTAAGAGAATTTAGTTAAGTACTTTGTCAAGGAAGTGGCAGAGCCAGAATTCATAGGGACACAGCTAATATTATGAACTAACAGCCAGTATTCTGAAACTCTGAACTACCTTACTCATTATCCATCTTAGAAAAATCTAAAAATGAGAAATTACAAACAACTGAAAATTACCAACCTTTGAAGGGAGATTGTTTCAGTAAATTTTAATACAAGCAAAAACAAAATCTATGATACAGCAGAATACCCCAATGACAGAATAAAATAAAATTATACTCCCAGCAATGGATATCTATTATCAGTATGAGAAGATAATAAAAGTTCACTTTTATGGAGTGTTACTATCTGCCAGGCACTGTTCTGAGTGTTTTACATGCTATGTTTCTTTTGCTATTCACAACTCTGTGAATAGATTATAAATTACTTCCATTTATTGTTATTCCCAATTTTTCCCATTCCTCTGTATTACAAATTAGAAAGAAGAGTCCATAGTAAGTGAACAACTTTCTCAAGGTCACATAGATAAGTGGCAAAGCTTAGATGCCATCCTAGGAAGTTCAACTTCCAAGACCATGTTTGTGACCAAAACATCACACTGCTTTTCCCACAATATATTTTTAGTAGAGAAAGATTAGGTTACAAAAACAATATGTGATTCCATTCTGGTACCAGGACAGAACATACGAATAGTTATGTGGCATGTGCTATGTAGTCATAGAAAATACAAACAGACTTCTACACACGTAAGTGTCAACCATAACGACTCTTGAGTGATAGAACTATGAGTGACATTTATTTTCTTCTCTGTATGTTTCTGCGTTTTCTCAATTTTTTGAAGTGAAAATTTACTACTTTGACTGTGAAAAATATTAGGACTGTTCTGGGGGAAAAAAACCTTCAACACTTCAACATTTTTTTAAATGATAAATTTTAAATTGTACAGAATAAAGGTAAAGTTTCACATGACCACATACACATTAAAACAACTCATTAAAATAATTAATTAGTTAAAACTATTAGTTGATCTTCTCATCAAATGGGCATCATTTAAATGTTAATTCTCTTACTAGCATTCTGGGAGATACATATTTTCAGCTACTGCCACTGGGAACATAAGTGACACAGTCTCTCTGGAATTGAATTTAGCAATATGTTTCAAGAAAGAATTCACACCATATGAAACAGTAGCAATGAAGTGTTCTTTATAATATCAACAAAATTTTAAAACCTGAAGTTCAACAATAAAAGAATGGTTAAACAGATAATGCAACACCCATGTAACAGAAAAGAATGTCACCATTAAAAATCGTATTCTTGGAAAATATTTAATAACATGCATTTTCCCCTTGATATTTGACTTCTTATATGTTTAGGTTATGTTTGTTTTTTTAGGGATGAGGTCTCACTCTATCACCAAGGCTGGAGTGCAGTGGCATCATGACCACAATCCATTGCAGCCTCAACCTCCCAGGCTCAAGCAAGTGTCCCACCTCAGCCTCTCAAGAAGCTGAGATCACAGATGCATGCCACCATGCCTAACTTTAAAAAAAAAAATTGTAGAGACAAGGGCTCACTATGTTGCCCATGCTGGTCTCGAATTCCCGGGCTCAAGCAATCCTCCTGGCTTAGCCTCTCAAAATGCTGGGATTACAGGCATAAGCCACATCACCTGGCTTGATTTTTCATACCGTTTAAAGAGAAGAATATAACACATGGTTAAAACCAATCTAATTCATATGTAAGTAAATATGTATATATGTATATGTAAATGTGCCCTCATTAAAAAAAAAAAACCCTAAAGTTAAATACATGAAAATCTAAACTATTATCGCTGAGTAGTGGCATTTCAGATAACTTCAATTTTCTGCTGAATATTTGCAAGCATCTGGGACAATTCCGCAATGTCATCAGCTGATACACAGAGGCATCAAGGGTTAGCAGGAGTTCAAGGTCAGGATCTCTGGAACAGTTCTTGGTCTGGATTTGAATCATAGCACACTGAAGGCCAACATAGATACAGCTGCCAAAGGAAGTTTTGCCAAGTATGATTAGAACCACAGTAGAGTTGAAGGACTCTTACCTCTAAAATTATCTAGAAAAGGATCTCATGAAGATGTAGATACTTCAGGGAAGTCAGATACACACTGAATCCCCAGTCAGAGCACATGAAAGTCTTTTTCAGCTTCTTCAGCATGTAGGTTCTTCTGGAATTGGACCTATGAAAGAACATCAACCACAGTGTCTGCAATCAATATGTGTTTATGTAAAACATCTGGGGCCACATCTCCCCAAAATTCTAACACCACACCTTGAATGTGGCTTCATTAATCAAAATCTTACATTCCAGATATTTCTAATCTGCCAAGGTCATCTCCTGAAAAGAGCATAGAAGACCACAGTTGCTTTCTGAGAGAGTTAGAGCTACGTCTGGGGTAAGTATTGTTACCTTCTCTATATAAATAAGTGAACCAGCTAGGACTTAAATCTGTCAGGCTGAAAACCCAGGCTAAATTTTAAACTGTAATCTGTGAGCTTTGAATGTGAAGAATTCAGACTTTATCTACTCCTGTCGAAAATATGAAGGAAAATATTGTACTAATATTTGCATATGATGTGTGTTTAACTATCAGAATGGATGAAACTTAGATCTGATAGCAATTCCTAATTTTGATTGAAACTGAGTAAATCCTTTTTTTTTTTTTTTTTTTTTGAGGCAGGGTCTCTGTCACCCAGGCTGTAGTGCAGTGATGCAATCATAGCTCACTGTTACCTCAAAATCCTGAGCTCACAGAACCCTCCTGTCTCAGTCTCCCAAGTGTCTGGAACTACAGGCGTATGCCACCATGCCCGGTTAATTTTTTTTTTTTTTTTTTTTTGGTAGAGGTGGAATCTGTCGATATGGCCCAGACCATTCTCAAACTCCTGGGCTCAAGCAATCCTTCTGCCTTGGGCTCCCAAAGAGCTGAGATGACAGGTGTGAGCCACTGCACTTGGCCTAAATCCATATTTTTGATGCAAAGTGTTATTTTAAAATGTATAGCCCCACTTCATTACCACAAAGTACCCTGTATGAAGTGTAGCAACATAATATGAACTACAAGTAGTTCAAAAAGAAAAATGGACTAGGCACAGTGGCTCATGCCAGTAATTTCAGCACATTGGGAGGCTAAGGCAGGAGGATTGCTGAAGCCCAAGAGTTCAAGACCAGCCTGGGCAATATAGTGGGACCCCTTCTCTACCAAACAAGTGTAAAACAAATTAGCTATGCATGGTGGTGCACACCTGTAGTCCTAGCTCCTTGGAAGGCTGAGACAGGATTGCTTAGGTCAGAGAGTTCAAGGCTGTAATGAGCTATGATAGAGCCACTGCACTCTAGCCTGGGTGACAGAGGAAGACTGTGTCTCAAAAAGAAGAAAAGAAGAAAGGAAGAAGGGAAGGGAAGGGGAAGGGGAAGGGAAGGGGAAGGGGAAGAGGAAGGGAAGGGGAAGGGAAGGAGAATGGGAAGGGAAGGGGAAGGGGAAGGGGAAGGGAAGGGGAAGCGGGAGAGAAAGGGAGAGAGAAAGAGAGAAGGAAAGAGAAGGAAAGAAAGAAAGAGAAAAAGAAAAAGAAAGAAAGAAAGAGAAAGAAAGAAAGAAGAAAGAGAAAGAAAGAAAGAAGGAGAGAGAGAAGGAGAGAGAGAAGGAAAGAAAGAAAAAAGGAAAGGAAAGGAAAGTGAACATAATGGTAGAGACACAAAAAAATGCTAGGATAGAAGCTAATACAAAATCACATACCATGATATCCTTCTATGCACTTTCTATTCATTCTTTTACCAATTTCTATAGCATTTTAGAGTTGTTTCCATAAAAATGCAAGTTAATATGATCTACTGCCTATAATGTGGTTCTGCCCTGAAAAGCTAGGATGACTTTGCCATAAGTTGCTTTATATGACACCCACCATAGTGTCAGAAAAGTTTAGTAGTTCAGAATTAATTTTGGAACCTACTGAATGTGTCTGTAGATTGTGGACTAGTAAGCCACCTCCAGTCTCTATTATACGCTGCAATGTTCACTCCCCAAAATAATGACAGAACAGTGTCAGGTATGTGGGAGTCATAATTATATATAATATTAAACATTGATTATATTTAATGTTATCAATACGTTAGAATTGTGTTGATAGATAATAAGTAAAAAACCAATTAAGATGTTCATGTGTACTTTGGAAAATTATTTTATCAATGAACCACATCACATATATCACACAGCACAACTGGCTACTTATTCAGCAGCAGTGATTTTTCACTTTAAGAAATCCCTAGGATTCAAACATGCTACCATATTTTTTTAAAACAAGAAAAAATATCACAAGTTTATGAGCAGATGCAACATTCTGAAAAACCAAAAGCATGCATAGAGAGATTCTAATACTTGCCCTAAAAAGGTCATGCCAGGACCAGGGTGGGAGCCCTTTGCCCATATACAGGGGCTACACAGAAGAAGCCATGCAAGCAATTCACAAAAAATCTTCACTGCTTTTCCTCACCTTTGTCTGTGAACTTAAGAGTGTTTGTATGGACAATTTATGTCAGTAATTCTCAGACTTTAATGAGCACATAAACCAAGAATCTTGTTAAAACACAGTTTTCTGATTCAGTAGGTCTAGAGTGGGGCCTGAGATTCTACATGTGTAAGAAACTCATAAGGGAAGTTGATGGGGCCTCATTTAGTAGTCAAGATTTATATTTTTTAGCATTAAGTCACTATATGAAAAGAGACTTGCTTTTACTTGTTAAAAGTAAGTTGGAACTGGGTATAGTGGCTCATGCCTGTAATCCCAGCATTTAAGGAAGCCAAGGTGGGTGGATCACCTGAGGTCAGGAGTTCAAGACTAGCCTGGCCAACATGATGAAACCCCATCTCTGCTAAAAATGCAAAAAATTAGCCAGGCATGGTGGCACATGCCTGTAATTCCAGCTACTCAAGAGGCTGAGGCAGGAGAATCACTTGAACCCAGAAGCAGAGGTTGCAGTGAGCTGAGCTCATACCACTGCCCTCCAGCCTGAGCAACAAGAGCAAAACTCCATCATAAAATAAACAAACAAACAAACAAACAAAAACTGGAAATTGATGTTTGGAGACTCACTTGGATTTGTGCTGTGCAACATAACTTCTAGCCTTGTGTGGCTGTTTAAATTTAGATGATTTAAAATCAAATAAAATTTAAAATTCAGTTGCTCAGTTACATTAGCCACATTTTAAGAGCTCAATAGCCACACGTGGCTACCATATTAGACAGCATGGAAGAACATTTCCATTATCATAGAAAGTTCTATTGAACAGTGCTGAACTGAAGATGATTTGGTTATCAAACAAAACTTTAAAGAATATAAGGTTTATTCCACTTTGAAACAAGTCAAAAAGTAAAAGTTTGAACCAGAATCTGCAAAATTCTAGCCATCTTTCCTCGGAAAGAAAAAAAAAAAACAAGGAAAGGTCAGGACAACATGATACTCATTAATAAAAGAAGCTTACATTCCTTCTTCCCAGCAAAGCAACACAGCTCAGCCTCAAATGGAACATCACATTAATGGGCTAAAAGGAAAGATGGGGAACAGAGAGCCCCTGAAGCTAAACAGAACTAACACCATGCTGTGCACACTTCATGCTAAAGCCATTTCATTTCGCTTTACTCTTATCAGTCAGTCTCTTGACCTGATGGGAAAATGAATACCGATGAGAAAAAAGTACAGGGAACATGGTGCACACTTGACATCTAATCCGATCTGGACTACTCAACTCTGACTCTTCACTACAAGCAGCAACAAACAAACAAAAACCAAAAGGGAGGTATTAGGGTTCTCCAAAGAAATAGAATCAATAGAATGTATATATACAAAGAATAATATTTATGTTAAGGAATTGACTCATATGATTGTGGGGGCTGGCAAGACTGAATGCGCAGGACAGGCCAGCAGGATGGTGACCCAGGGAAAAGTTGATATTGTAGTCTTGAGTCTGAAGGCAATATGGAGGCAAAATTCTTTCATCCTCAGAGGACCTCAGCCTTTTTTTTTCTCTCTCTGAAAGCTTTTAACTGATTAGATGAGGACCACTCACATTATGGAGGCTAATTTGCTTTACTCAAAGTCTTCTGATTTAAATGTTAACCATAGCTAAAAAATACTTTCACAGCAACATCTAGACTGCTGTCTCAACAAACTGGGTGCCATAGCCTAGTTAAGTGGACACATGTAATTAACCATTACAGAGGGATGAAGGTTCCAGGTCCCTAGTATCTGGGGCCTCCCTTCCAGCTCCCTTTCTTGCTACTGTCCTCAAACCTCAGTAAAACACCAGTGGAGACTAATGGTAGTGATGGCTGTAATCATAGCAAATTTATCCATAGTGGCTGCTTGCCACCTGTCCCATTTAGAAGTTTGTTGACAGTCAGTCTCCATGAGCTTTCAGAATGGGATGCCTAATATCAACACTGAAACTGCTCTGGGACAAGACAACAGTAGAGAACATTGGTCTCTCTGTTTTCCCCAAACTCTCTTCTCCCAAAGCCTGCCCAAGACACCGAAAACTAGAAATGCTTCCTACTGATCATGTGACCACTTAGAAAATTTGGAAAAGTAAATGAGATCTTTGTTGAGTACCTAAGCATCTCAAAAAAATCAAAATGTTACTGGTACAGGGAGGGTATTCATTAAAACAGTCCTTCTAGGCTTTTTAAACCAACTAGAATTTCCTCTGGGTTATATACAAGGAGAAGGAAATGTATTCATCTTCTAGTAAAATAATAATTCTTTCAGACTCTGGTCTTTATTGTTTATGAAGGAGATATTTTCTCCAGCTTTGTTGAGGTATAATTGACAAATAAAAAATGTATATATTTAAGGTATGCACTGCGATTTTTTGATTCACATTACAAAATAATTGCCTCAATCAATGAATTAGCACATGTAGCATTTCATGTAGTTACCATTTTCTGTGTGTCTTTGTGATGAGAATGCTTATGATCTATTTTCAGAGAACCAACTTTCAGTTACAAAATGAATAAATCCTTGAGATCTAATGTACATCACCGTGACTATAGTTAATACTGTATTGTACACTTGAAATGTGCTGAAAGATAGAAGTTTATATTTATTTATACTAGAAAGCTCCTTCTGCCTTTAGTTATTCCTAATTAGACATTTAAAACTGATTAATATATAGCTTCCAGTGGCATCATCTGAGCAAGAAGAAATTAGGTTATTAATCCTTCCTCTGAAGTTTCCACAATGATATTAAATTTTCAGGTAGCAGGTTTCTGGATTGATTTTCTTCCTTCACCTCTTATTTCAAAGTCTAACTATAAGCTTTATGACTCGGGCACTAATATCTTACTTGCAATCCAGCTGCAGTTTTTCCTTCACCTCAGCATAGTCCTTGGGGCACTTTTTAAAAGCCTTTAGTCTGAGTCACAGGCCCACTTATAACAGTATATGCCACATTCTCTGTATCTGTTCATTTCACAAGGTCCCACTAAACTTGACTATTCTCAGCTCTTGACAATATAAGAAAAGATAATCAAACGTGCAATTATTTAAATTCATAAAGGTATTGATTTCACTCTTGATGCAGACTTCAAAAGAGTCTATGGATCAAATATCATCATAATCAGATATAACATGAAGCATGAGAATTATATATCATTGAAGTGGTTTAATTTCCAATACTCAATATAAATTCAGGAAATAAAACTAGTAAATTCATTCACATGGGCTGAAGAAAACAGAATGCAATATGCCCCTTCTACAGTTGGGCCCCTCTCCCCTCTTCTGCACTCTAGATTTCTCTCCTGCCACCCTCACCTACCCTGTCTTGCATTCCACCTTCTCAAATTCGCCTCTCACCTTGAATTAATCTCACTCATTCCTATTTAAAGGCATACCTCATTTTATTGCGCTTTGCATTTTTGTGCTTCACAGAGAATGCTTTTTTTTTCCACAAATTGAAGGCTTCTGGCAACCCTGTGTCAAGCAAGTCCATGAGCATCATTTTTTCAACAGCACATGTTCATTTCATGTTTCTGTGCCACATTTTAGTAATTCTCACAATATCTTTCAAATTTTTCTTTTTTAAGGCAATTTTATAACTTTATTTGATGATTTGATGTATTTGATGATCAGCAATTAGTTCTCATCCGCATCGACTGTCTGTAGGTTTTTCAAAGTGGCAACAGGTACATAGGTAACCAAAGGATAGAGCTTATTTGGTGAATCTTCATCCTCATTACGTTTTCTGGAGAAGCACACACAGATATGATATGGGACATTTCTTATTCCTTTGGCCCCGACAGCTTTGTTGAGCCCGATATTAACGCGCACATCTGGAGTCCCCAATTCCTTCATTTGGAAAATTTCGGAATCTCTTTGAGTGCCTGAGGGGCATGCTTCTTGAAGCGTGTGAATGTTGCGCTTGTGAACGTTGATGGTGTATTCTCGGGCCACCACCTCATTGATGGCAAAACAGCCCTTTTTCTTCTCACCAACTTTCTTTGTGGGACCCATTCTGGTGGGTCCCAAATTTTTCTTATTATTATATCTGTTATGGTGATCTGTGATCAGTGATCTTTCATGTTACTCTTTTAACTGTTTGGGGGAACCACAAACTGTGACCATAGAAGACAGCAAATGTAATTGATGAACATTGTGTGTGTTCTGACTGCACCACCAAACTGCCATTCTTCCACCTCTCCCCTCAACTTGGGCCTCCCTATTCCCTGAGACACAGTAATACTTAAATTAGGCCAATTAATAATCCTTCCGTGGCCTCTAAGTATTTAAGTAAAAGAAGAGTAACACTTCTGTCACTTTAAATCAAACGTAGACATGATTAAGCTTAGTAAGAAAGACATGTAAAAGCTGACATAGGCTGAAAGTTTAGGCCTCCTTGGCCAAACAGTTGGCCAAGTTGTAAATACAAAGGAAAAGTTCTTGAAGGAAATTAAAAGTGCTACTCCGGTGAACACATGAATGAGAAAAACAAAATAGGCTTATTGCTGCTATGGAGAAAGTTTGAGTGGTCTGGATAGAAGATCAAACGAACCATAATAGTTCCTTAAGCCAAAGCCTAATCCAGACCAAGGCCCTAACTCTCTTCAATTCTATGAAGGCTAAGAGAGGTAAGGAAGCCACACAAGAAAAGTTTGAAGCTAGCAAAGGTTGGTTCTTGAGAACATAAAAGTACAAGGTAAAGCAGCAAGAACTAACAGAAAAGCTGCAAGTACCCAGAAGACTAGCGAAGACCATTAATGAAGGTGGCTACACTAAACAACAGATTTTCAATGTGGACAAAACAGCCTTCTATTGGAAGAAGATGCCATCTAGGAATTTTATAGAGAAAAGAAGTCAATGCCTGGATTCAAAGCTTCAAAGGACAGGTTGGATCCTCTTATTAGGGGCAAATGCCTCTGGTGACCTTAAGCTGAAGCCAGGTGCTCATTTACCATTCTGAAAATCCTAGGACCCTTAAGAATTATACTAAATCCACTCTACCTGTGTTTTATAAACAAAACAACAAAGTGTGGATGACAGCCGCATCTGTTGACAGCATGGTTTATTGAATATTTTAATCCCACTGTTGAGACCTACTACATATAAAAAAAATTTTCTTTCAAAATATTAGTGCTCATTAACAGTGCACCTAGTCACTCAAGAGCTCTGGTGGAGATGTACAGGGAGATTCTTGTTGTTTTCATACCTGTTAACACAATACCCACTCTGCAGCCCATGAATCAAGGAGTAATTTTGACTCTCAAGTCTTATAAGAAATACATTTTATAAAGTTATACCTGCTATAGATAGTGATTTCTCTAATTGATCTGGGCAAAGTAAATTGGAA
Organism: Cacajao melanocephalus; assembly: GCA_963573385.1. Taxonomy (NCBI): domain Eukaryota; kingdom Metazoa; phylum Chordata; class Mammalia; order Primates; family Pitheciidae; genus Cacajao; species Cacajao melanocephalus. Next base: position 20,961 of record CAUYLG010009581.1, read on the forward strand.
ACTTTCTGGAAAGGATTCACAATTCTAAATGTCACTAAGAAAATTTGTGATTCATGGGAGGAGATGAAAATATCAACATTAGCAGGAGTTAGGAAAAAGTTGAATCTAATCCTCATTAATGACTTTGAGGGGTTTAAAATGTCAGTGGAGGAGGTAACTGCCTATGTGTTGAAATAGCAAGAGAACTATAATTAGAAGTGGAGCTCACAGATTTGACTGAATTGATACAATCTCATGATAAAATTTGAACAGACGAAGAGTTACTTCTTACGGATGAGCAAAGAAAGTGCTTTCTTAAAATGGATCTACTCCTGGTGAAGATGCTCTGAACACTGTTTAAATGACAGCCAAGGCTTTAAGACATGACAAAAGTTGATAAAGCAGTAACAGAGTTTGAGATGATTTATTCCAATTCTGAAGAATTTTGAAAGCAGTTATCCTCTGGATAAAATGCTATCAAACAGCATTTCATGCAACAGAGAAATCTTTCGTGAAAGCGAGAGTCAATTAATGCAGCAAACCTCATTTTTGTCTTTTATTAAGAAAATACCAGAGCCACCTGAACTTTGAGCAACCACCACCCTGATTAGTCAGCAGCTCTTAACATTGAAAGAAGAGTCTCCACTGGCAAAAAGATTATGACTCACTGAATGCTCAGATGAAACTTTTTTAATGAAGGTATATGTACTTTTTTACATATAGTGATATTGCACACAATATACTACAGTATAGTGTAAACATAACTTCTAAATGCACTAGGAAACCAAATAATTTGTGTGACTCAATTTATTGCAATATTCACTTTATTGCAATGGTCTGTAACTAAACCCGCAATAGCATCAAGGTATGCCTGTATAGACCCAACGAAAGCCCTATCTGCTAGGTATTTACAACTCAATCCCACATCTTCCAAAGCCTTTCTAAAGTTAACCATTTAGAATTAATCTCTCCTCTTTTACACTTTCAAAATGTATTGTCCGAACCAGAATTCAAAGTTTTATCACATATCAGGGTAGGGTTACTTATATATCTTTCTCATTATTTGTGACTCTGATTCAAAATTTACTGTCTGTAATTTTTCTTTCTCTCCTAGCATCTAACACATCACATGCCCAAATAAATGTTCAAAATGAGAAGGGATGGAAAGAAATGGAAGTAGCTTCCAAGAGGGGCAGATCCACAGGCCCAGGTTAAACTATTAATAACACAGCTTTTCCAAAGGCTAGTGTTCTATCCACGACATAGCACAATGTCTCAAGCCCACAGAACCCCCAAAATGGGGAGAAACTGACCCTAGAGAAATGAAATAGAGAAGTAGAAAAGGATACGTGATCCAGTTGAGGGATGCTCTAGCAAGAACCAGGAGGTACTCACTCTCCCAGAGTTCCCTCCAATATTCCATTCTTGCAAAAAGAATCTACAACTCTGCTACTGTAGCTGCCCTAGTTGAATGTCAAGCAGTAAACCATGATTCTCCCTGACCACATATACTATAATAAAAGTAAAAGTCATGTTCAAAACTCTTCCATATATATTACCACAATCTATTCTTAGGTACACTATTAGATCAGCAGGGAAGGGTTTGGTTTTTTTGTTTGTTTAATAGATGAAGAAAGACAGTCTCAGAGATTAATTTTCCTAAGGCCACATAGGCTTATAGTTTATGGCAAAGCTGAAACTGTAATTCGGGTCTCTAACTCCTATTTCAATATTGGAGGTGCTGACTACACTGCCACTGTGGTAGGAGTGAGACTTTCAAGCCATGTCTACCGTTTACTATTCCTACTCCAGTTTGGGTTAGGTTAGGGAGGGCAGCAAGGAGCTCCTGATATGAAAGCAGAGAAAGTTCAGGAGAGGCAGGAAGAGGGAGGAGGCAGCAAAGGGACAAGTCCTGGGTGTTGGATTTATTGTGACTAGCAAATTTGGATTCCCGTAGAAGCACAGAATCTTTTCCTCTAGAAGCAGAAACTTTGTTCTTTTAAGACAAACCTTCAAGGATTACCAATAATGTGAACTAGCCAAATCAAGTAAAAGTGAAGGACTCTATGCTAACGTGCAGGAATGAGAGAGCTCCTGGAACCCATTCAGAGGTCACTGTTCCAGTGAGGGTGGAGAAGGGACTGTCCATTTCTCAGGAAGAAAGAGAAAGTCAGGGTCCTTTGAGATCTCAAAATATGTAACCTTGAGACATTCGACATTGAAAGTGCTGTCTCTTGGCTAAAATCCAGGATGTCCAGCCACAGGCAGCAACAACTTTTTGTGAACAAGACTTGCCGATAAGTATACTTAATTCAATGTTGTGAAATGTCATGGGAACTGCCCAACTCCTATGGTGACATCATGACAGGCTGAATAGGAAGGGTGTTCCGAAATGCAGGGCCAAGCTGTTCACCAAAACCTTTTGATTCTTCGGCATTTGGTATAGAAAGGCGGATGTAGGGGGAGGAGTATGTATATTAGGCCAACATGTAACGGATGTAAATAATACATTTGAAAATGAGAGAGAAAATACTTGTTATTTGTACATAAAATTTATTAAATGCTAAATAAGTCATCAAAGTGAGTAGGTGAAGAAAAAGTCAAAAACTAAAAATGAACTGGAGGAAGAGCCCAAGAAATCTATAGTTTGGGGGAAAAAGAAAAAAAAATAAAACAAAATGATGTAAAGAGATGAATGACTATTGAGAGGGGAGGAAAAACAGCAAAGCTCTGCAAATATAAATACCTGCTCATCACAGAAAGATCTTTACTGTTTAACCTAAGTTATAAGAGTACTACTATGGTCTGAATATGTCTCCCACCAAATTCATATGTTAAAACATATCTGAAATACAGTGGTTTAAAAGGTGGAGTTTGGGGGAGGTCATGAGGGCTCCACCTTCATGAATAGTGTTAGTGCCCTTATAAAAGCAGCCTGAAGAAGTTTGTTCACCCCTTCCGCAATATGAGGATACATAGAAGGTGCTATCTGTGAAGAATGGGTCCTCACCAGACACCAAATCTTCTGGCACTTTGATCTTGGACTTGCCAGCATCTAGGACTGCCAACCACATTTTTCTGTTGTTTATAAATTACCCAACATAAAGTATTTTGTTTGTTAATAGCAACCAGAACTAATGAAGACAAATACCATTTCATAATTTTATTTCAGTATTACTAGCTTTTGCTTTGGTGGGTTTAAAATGCAGGCCAAGTATCTCACAGTGGTTTGCTTGTACACCTGTAATCCCAGCACTTTGGGAGGCTGACGTAGGAGGATTGCCTGAGCCCAGGAGTTTGAGACCAGCCTAGGCAACATAGTGGGACCTTGTCTCTACAAAAAAACTAAAAATTAGTCAGGCGTGGTGATGTGCACCTGTAGTCCCAGCTCCTCAGAATTGCACGAGCCTGGGGAGGCTGCAGTGAGCAGTGATCATTCCACTGCACTCAGAGTGGGCAACAAAGTAAGACCCTGTGTTAAAATATATATATATATATATATATATATCTTTTGAAATAGGAAATATTAATAAAATATGTAATTTATTGGAATGTTGGGATTGTAGATAATTTTTTTTTCGAGACAGAGTCTAGCTCTGTCACCCAGGCTAGAGTGCAGTGGCACAATCTTGGCTCACTGCAAACTCCACCTCCCTGGTTCAAGTGATTCTCTTGTCTCAGCCTCCCAAGTAGCTGGGATTACAGGCACCCACCACCACATCCAGCTAATTTTTGTATTTTTAGTAGAGACGGGGTTTCACTGTGTTGCCCAGACTAGTCTCGAACTCCTGACCTTGTGATCCGCCCACCTCAGCCTCCCAAAGTGATGGGAATACAAGCATAAGCGACCACACATGGCCGATTGTAGATAATTTTTAAGATTAAATTGTTCTAATATTGTTTGGGATATTTAAGTGTGAATATAGTTATGTATGTGTATGTCTGCATACATTTATATAATGCACATATATTTATAGACAAGTATATATATAATATACATTTTATTATTTAATAAATTTTATTTTGTATATCTAAGGTACACAACATGATGTTATGAGATCCATAGAGTCAAATGCCTACTATAGCGAAGCAAATTAGTATATTTAACTTCTCACATAGTTACCCGTTTTCCCCCACTGTGGCAAGAGTAGCAATATTCTACTTATTTAGAAAAAATCCTGACTTACAATATACTATTAGTAACTGCAATGCCCATGTCGTGCTTTAGATCTTTATACTTGTTCATCATATATATCTGCTTCTTTGTATCCTTTGGCCTACATTTTCCCATTTGCTCTTCCCAACCCCAACCCTGCCAACCACTGTTTTATTCTGTATCTGTATATTTGACCTTTTCTGTTTTAGATTCCACATCGAAGTAAAATCATGCATATTTTTTTTCATATCTGGCTTATTTCCCTTAGCATGATGTCCTTCAGGTCCATCTATGTTGTGGCAAATGGAATACTCTCCTTTTTTTAGGCTGAATAATATTCTGTTACATATATATACCACAGTTTCTTTTTAAAAAATTGTATTTTTTAATATAAAATATATTTCATTGTGAATAAGTTTTTATGCGACAAAGAATTTTACCAAAGGAAGAATTAATGAAAAGGAGAATCTCCCTCCTATTCTCCATCTTATGTTTCTTTTGCTACTTTTTCATCTTTTTCTTACTATTTTTTTTTATTATACTTTAAGTTCTGGGGTACATATGCAGATCATGCAGGATTGTTACACAGGTATACAGGTGCCATGGTGATTTGCTGCATCCATCCTTCCATCACCTACATTAGGTATTTCTCCTAATGTTATCCCTCCCCAATCCCCCCACCCACTGTTATCCCTCCCCGAACAGGCCCTGGTATGTGATGTTCCCCTCCCTGTGTCCATGAGTTCTCATTGGTCAACACCCACTTACAAGTAAGAAAATGCAGTGTTTGGTTTTATGTTCTTGTGTCAGTTTGCTGAAAATGATGGTTTCCAGCTTCATCCATATCCCTGCAAAAGACATGAACTCATCCTTTTTTATGGCTGCATAATATTCCATGGTATATATGTGTCACATTTTCTTTATCCAGTCTATCATTGATGGGTATTTGGGTTGGTTCCCAGTCTTTGCTATTGTAAACAGTGCCACAGTGAACATACATGTGCATGTATCTTTATAATAAAACAATTTATAATCCTTTGGGTATATACTCAGTAATGTGATTGCTGGGTCAAATGACATATCACAGTTTCTTTATCTATGTTCATTAATGGACACCTCAATTTTTTCCATAGATTACCTATTGTGAATAATGCTGCGATGAACATGAAAGTGCAGATACCTTTATGAGGTGATGATTACATTTCCTTTGGGTATATGCCCAAAAAAGGAATTACTAGGTCATATGGTCATTCTATTTTTAATATATTTAGGAACCTCCATACTGTTTTCCATAATGGCTGCACCAGTCTGCATTCCCACCAACAGTGTACAAGGGTTCCCTTTTCTACATACCTTCACCAACATTTGTCTCTTGTCTTTTTTATAATAGCTATTGTCATGGGTTTGAGGCAGTATCTCACAGTGGTTTGTATTTGCATTTCCCTCATAGTTAATGATGTTCAGAACCTTTTCATATACCTGTTTGGCCACTGTTATGTTGTCTTTGAAGAAATGTCTATTCAATATTTAACAGGTTATATGTTTCATCTATATAAACAGGTTATATATTTTCTTGCTATTGGGTTGTGTGAGCTCTTTTTTTTTAATATTAACCCTTTATCAGATATATGTTTTTCAGATATTTTTCTCCAATGCATAGGTTGCCTTTTCACTTCGTCAATTATTTCCTTGGCTGTTCAGAAGCTTTTTAGTTTAATGTAGTCCCATTGATTTCTTTTTGCTTTTGTGGACTAAGCTTTCAGTGTGGTAGCCAATAAATTATTGCCAAGACCAGTGTCAAGGATCTTTTCCCCTATGGTTTCTTCTAGAAGTTTTATGGCTTCAAATCTTGAATGTAAGTCTTTTATCTATTTTGACTTTATTTTTGTGTAGGTGTAAGATAAGGTTCCAGTTTTATTCTTTTACATGTGGAAATCCAGTTTCCTAGCATTATTTATTGAAGAGACTATCTTTTCCTCATTGTGAACATTTTGTTCTTGTCAATACATAAATATATTCACACATACATACTATTAAAAAATATAACTATTGAATCTTAAAAATTATCTACAGTCCTGCTATTTCAATAAATTACAAATATTAATACTTCCTATTTCAAAACCTAGTTGATCATATATGTTCAGATTTATTTCTGGGCTCTCTTTTCTGTTCCACTGATGTATGTGTCTGTTTTTATGCTAGAACCTACTGTTGTGATTACTATACCTTTGTAATATAATTTAGTCAGAAAATGTGATGCCTTCAACTTTGTCTTTATTTCTTAGAATTACTTTGACTATTTGAGGTCTTTTGAGGTTTCATAAGAATTTTAAAGCCAGATATGATATCACATGCTTGTAGTCCCAGCTGCTCAGGAGGCCAGAGTAGAGAGATCACTTGAGCAAAGGAGTTAAAGTTTGCAATGAGCTGTAATAATGCCACTACACTCCAGCCTGAGTGGAGCCCCCAGCCTGGGTGACAGAGCAAGACCCTGTCTCTATTAAAAGTAATAATAATAATAAAGAAAAAAGACTTTTAGGATTATTTTTTCTATTTCTGTGAAGAATGCCACCGGAATTTTCATAGGGATGGATTGAATTTGTATATTGCTTTGGGTAATGTGAATATTTTAACAATATTAATTATTGAATCCATGAACATAGAATATCTTTCCATTTATTTGTATCCTCTTCAATTTATTTGATCGATGTTTGATAGTATTCAGTGCCTAGGTCTTTCATCTCGGGTTAAATTTATTTCTTAGTTTTTTTGACATTTATTATAAATGCGGTTATTTTCTTGATTTCTTCTTCAGGTAGGTTATTATTTATGTAGAAATGCCATGAATTTTTATATGTTGATTCTGTATCCTGTAACTTTACTGAATGCATTTATTAGTTCTAACAGGTTTCTTTGGTGAGGTTTTTGAGGTTTTCTATACATAGGATCATTTCATCTGCAAATTTAGATAATTTTACTTCTTCCTTTCCAATATGGAAAGTTTCTTGTCTTGTTGCTTCTGATAGTAGTTCCACTACCATGTTGAATAGAAGTGGTAAGTGTGGGCAACCTTGACTTTAACCAAATCTCAAAGGAAAATCCCATTAAGCATTATGTTAGCTGTGGGTTTCTTCATAAATGGCCTTTATATATGATTATAATCATATATTATATATCATATATAAACAGTTTATATATATATAACTATATATAAACTACATACATTATATATAAACTATGTATTATATTATATATATATATATATATTATATATAAACTATACTTTTCTTTAAGAGCACTGACAGAGACCTAGAGATCTGAAGCAGGTTGTAAACTTTAGGTTCACTAGGCTAAACAGGATAATAATTTGGCTAAATAAATAAATTGTTGGGAAGCATAAGTGACTGAGTCGCTGTAAGTATTATCTCCTGACTGGTCCAAAAAGACAGATGCAGGGAACTATAAAAAGCAGCGCCTTGTCTTAACCCACCCCCACCCCTGCCACCCCCAGATGTTAGTCATTAGGAAGTAAAGTACGAAAGAGCCAAGCCAAGACCTTCAGTTCTAAAGAAGGGCTTTTGGAAAGTCATAGGCTGTAACTAATTAAGAGAACCAAATAGAAAAACTACCACCTCCTTTCTGATAAAAGGGAAGAAATTCAAGACTTAGATACACATATTGAGTATGTGTGCACATATATGTGTTTTAGATACAAAGTTAAATTAAGTTCTCCCATCCAAGTACTACCCAGGCCCAACCCTGCTTAGCTTCTGAGATAAGACGGGCAGATCACGAGGTCGGGAGTTTGAGACCAGCCTGGCCAAAATGGTGAAACCCCATGTCTACTAAAAATACAAAAACTTAGCCGGATGTGGTAGCATGTACCTGTACTGGGGTGGCTGAGACAGGAGAATCACTTAGACCCGGGAGGTGGAGGTTGCAGTGAGCCAAGATTGCGCCGTTGCAGTCCAACCTGGGTGACAGGGCAAGACTTCGTCTCAAAAAAAAAAAAAAAAAAAGTAAATTCTAAGCCAAACAAGTAGAACCTAGAAGCAAATTTTTGACAGAAAAAAAGTCAAAATGAATTGTATTTTATCCAGAGAAGTAAATCTATTTTTACTTTTATTTATTATTACTTCTTGACTCTTTTTAAAAAAGAAAGAAAATTTGTTATAGCTTTCTGTTAAAATCAGGTATAAAATAATACTGTTGAAACAGAAATTAAAACCAGAAAAGAAAAAAGAAACAAATATCCTGACCACAAAGGAGAATGCAGTTACTGTGATTGAGCTCTACGCATGGCCTCAAGCTTCTTGGCAGTCAAAAGCAAAAGGAAAATACAGCAAGTTATATAATATCAGTGAAAGAAAGCACACAAATGTTTCAAAGGAGAAAAATCTTTGTTTCTGGTAATAAATTTTCCAAAAACCATTCACTGCCAAATTAAACAATAACTGATAACAATTGATGTCTTATGGAAAGAGTTGCTTGTATTTGTATTTCTTAAAGATTACTATATTTTATCTTGACTGAAATTTATTATTCAACTCTAACTTATAAGAGGCTAATATGTATGCTAGTAATGGTATAATTGTATTGTTGTGGGAAAATGTATAAGAACATGGACAATATGTTAAAGTCTTACTTTCTCCCAGTTATTTTTAAGCAAACTTTACATTTTAATCGAAGTCAGATGCCAGTCCCTGGTGGCATCCAATAGAATTGGTTTTCACCCATGTACCCCAAAACCTAAAATGCAATAAATAAATAAATAAATAAGAAAAAAAAAAGAATTGGTTTTCACCTTCAAATCTACTAAGGGATATAAGGAACTGCCACTATCTTCATAAGTAAGCGAGCATTCAAGAAGAATAATAGTGACAATGGGATTTTAATGTAGCTTTGATATTTTACTATAGTCCAAAGCCTTTGCAGGGGGGCATTGTGGGTTTGTTTCCATTTTAATGCCAAATGAAGGAGAATGGGTTTGTTTCTGTTACATAGAATGAAAGAGCAAAATGTCTCTACAAAAGTGGACATTGATACATGGGGAAAGATTATATAAAAGATTAAGGAGTGAAAGATAAAGGCTTTTACCAAAGGACAAAACAAGAACATGTGGTTATCAACCAAAGGCTGCCAACAGACACTTATGAAGGAGTCAGGAAAGAAATACCAGCAGATTTTCAAGGAAAAGATGAATTTTAGAAAGAAATAAAGAAAATCCTGTTGTGAAAGCAATAGTCAAGAACAATCAGAAAAACAACTTGCAGAGACTACAGGAATTCTGGGAGAGTCCATGGGTTACTTAGGGTTTAAGGAAAGGTGCATAACCATAGAATATATATCATGTTTCTATTACATGAGAACAGAAGTAATTACATTCACATGAGGAAGCCTTGTGAATGTTGCTGCCACAGTCAAACAAAGTAGGAAGAAAAGGAATTCTATAGGTGATTCAATACAGAAATAAGGAAAGAAGACAGAGATGGTGAAAAGCAGCACCGTGGATGGAATGAGCATGAATTTGGAGTTAGACTCACTTGGATGTGAATCTCTTTTTTGCCACTCACTAGTTCTGTGAGAGGAAACAAGTTATAAAACTTCCAGCCTCAGTGTCCAGAATTATGAGGAAAGTGAAAAGGAACAGTGCATTCCATAAGGAAGATTACTGATGCATTTATTTAGCACTGAAGGCAGGGTGGGAGAGAGAGAGGAAGGAAGGGAAGAGAAGGAAAAGGATCCCTGGAATCTCTGCTTAGGGAGCCTATAAAGAATACAGAGCCAGGGAGGTCCAGGCTGCAGTGAGCCATGATGGCACCACTGCACTCCAGCCTAAGCAATGGAGTGAGACCCTGTTTCAAAAAAAATAGTAATAAGAAAAAGAAAAAGTGTAGACAGCCAAATAAGATAGAGGAGAAAGCCCATGCTGTTATATCCCATTAGAAGTTTTAGAGTTGAAATGACCCTAAGAGATTATTGAACTCAACTCCCATTTTGTAGATAATTAAACTGAAGCTCAAAGTGGTACTAGCTCAAGGCCACACTGCAAGTTTTCAATAGATCTCTTCTCTGGAAAAAGCCTATCATCATTTTAGAAAACAAAATTAATGTTAGGCAAGGTTGGGTGGTTTATCTGTGGCCATAAATAAGGGATAAGCATTAGCCCTGGATGATCTAAATATTCACTATTTGTTTCTGAATTTTTGACCTGCTTTTGGCCTAGTCACTTAAAGACTTTTCCCTAAATTTAATGGATAGTGTTTCATATTCTAATTAAATATAAATATAAAGGATCTATTGAACATTTCATTCATTATAAGACTGCCAAGACTAGGCATGTAGCTCTTTGGAGTAAGTAATTATAACCCCTTTGTTACTTTAACCACTGCCTCTGAAAACAATTTAGCCCAGACATGTCAATTAATACCAGAATCATTAGTTCTTGGCAGCCATAGCTTCTTGATACCTTTTCCTCTATTCTAGCCAAATCCTAGCAGCTATAATCACAGAGATCCTTTTCAATGTTCTATAACTGGATTGTTATTTTTAAATTGTAGCCAGAAAGAGTTTTCTCAAAGGAAAAAAAAAGATTTTTTAATGAGGAAAATAAATTATGTTGCAGCCAATGAGGTATACTGTTGAATGTGTTTATTTGTAGAAAGTATAAGAATATGTATCAGTTCTTTCCTTTATTGTTGCAAACTTTAAGTCACTAAAAAAAAGTACTTGGAATATGATTTTAGTTTTTGTTTATTTTTTCATCAGCATATGCAAATAGAGATACTCGGCTTGATTTCCTCTTAGGACAATGTCAAAGGTAGTTGGTTTTATTTTTCAACCACATTTCTTGACTTGCTACTTGGTAATCACTGTCGATCTCACATCAATCCACAAACACTACTAGATGTTTTTAGGCCCTTTCCATCTTTGCAGAGAAGTGTCAGCTTTCCCTATCCTCACCAAGAAGTTCAACATCTAAAGAGGGAGATAATACTTAAATAGTTTGAGGTAATTACCAACACAAGGAAAGATATCATTCTGTCTTATTTAATGAGTAAATTATTAGGTAAGTTATTTAGTCAGTAAATGCTAAGATAAGAAGACAGATGTAAGATGATAAGGGAAGACTTACATCATCATCATCATCACCATCACCTTCACAGACTAGCTTAAATTACATACATTAACTCATTTAATTTTTACAATAGCCTGTGAAATAGATCATGCTATCCTCACCTAATTGAAGCTCAGAAAGGTTAAGTGACTTGTCTGGGGTCACACAACTAGTAAGTAGCAAATTAGAGATTTGAATCCAGACATTATAGCTTCAGAGTCTAAATGCAAAGGAGGCTCAAGAAAAATGAAGTTTTATCTGAGTCTTGAAGAATGAATAAGATTTCACTAAATGCAAAAGAATTTGGTGGCAAAAGGTATGGAGCAAAAATAAAAAGGTGAAGAGTCACAGTCTGCCTGGAGTAGAGAAGCAGAAGATTGGAAAGATAAGTTGCTACATCTTATTGGTACCAAAACAAACAAACAAAAAAACACTGAAACTTTTAAGCAAAAAATAGATAAGTCAAATTGACTTTTTTTCTGATCTATGCTGTTTATTTGTAAATATCATTTTTTGCTATGAAGTTAACACCTGCTCATTTAAAATATCCCAACAATATAGAAGAACATATGGTAGAGAATAAAGTTTTAAAAAGATGAATCTGCCAAGAATGTGCAAGATAGATCAAATGACTAGAGGACTAGCTAGCAGACCTTCATAATAAGCCAGATTTGTAGATATAAAGACTTGAACAAGTGGTAATAAGAAGAAAATGATAAACGGGAAATAGTACAAAGAGAAGTGTCAGATCTCATCCATGAATGAACCTGAGGGATCAGAAAGAAGATTCACATATGGCTTTGAACTAAACGGGACAAATTGGAATACGATGTTACTCTTGACAGAAATTGGAAAGCTTGTTTTACAAAGATAATGTTGAATTAAGTTGATCATTTCCCTGAAGTCATTGGTTCTCCTACACAAATGACTCTTCATTGTATAATGTCAGTCTTCAACATTCCAAGTTGATATTTCCCAAAGCTTAGTCCTTGACCCTCTTTTCTTCTTTTCCATCCTTTACCCTACAGACAATGTACCATTCTTGTAGCTTCATTGTTCACTTCTGTGTTCATAATTCCTTAATTCCATATCTATATCCAACCTTAGCCTATTTTCAGAGTCACTATCTACTCTGGTGTGCTAAGGCAGCCACCTGAAGACACATCTGCCATTTTATATTAATACATTCTCGAATAAGTGAAGTAATGGAACACCAAGTAAGGAAGACAACAAGGCACTTCACTGCTAACCCATATGGTCATTAGATCTTGATCATGGCAATACATTGGGAAAAACTATAAGGCATTTAAAATTCACACATGGCCAACCATACTCCAGATTCTCTTGCAGAAGGTCACAAATGTGTATGTTTGAAAATCTTCATGGGTCTTTCCATTGTAAAATAAGGGTTGAGAATCACTGACCTGTGATGAGATGATCAGTAGAGCTACAGCTCAAGGTCTGGAAAAAGCAAGTAAGAACAATCAGAAGTTGCAGTTAGGTTGCAGAACAGAGCTCAGCTCTTGGATGAAACAATCCCAGGAAATATGTAAAAGACACAAAAGATTAGATATGGATTGCCAAGCCAAATGCAGGGATATTGGACAAAAAGGTCATGAGAAATAGAGGAGGTGTTATAGCTTAGAACAACAGTTTTGCAAGTGTGATCCCTAAACTAGCAGTTTCAGCATCACCTAGAAACCTAGAAATGTAAGTTCTGGACTGTATCTGGCCTACTGAATCCAAAACTCTGGTGGTGAGGCCCAGCAATGTGTGTTTTAACAAGTGTTCCAGGTGGTGATGATGCACGCTAATATTCAAGAACCACTGGTCTAGAATCCCTGAGCATGGAAAGGACCTAAGTACAGAGTAGGATATCCAAAGAGCTCAAACTGTTTCCAGGAAAACAGGGAATTCTTACCAATTAACCATGTTCTACACCACAAAAGAAATTTCATCTAACACTAAAGAATTGATATCCTACAGAACCTATTCCTGACAGCAATGCAGTAAAGTTAAAAATTAATAACAAAAATCTATAAAAAATAAAGTTAAAAACTAAAAACCACAATTTTAAATAATTCATCAAGGAGCTACAAATCATACTGGAAATTATAAAATATTTAGAACTGAGTGTTGACAAAAATACTATATACCAAATTTGCACAGTGTAAATAAAATGCTTAAAGGGGCAGTTATAATCTTAAACATATACATTAGAAAAGATTAGAATTAGAAATTAAGATTGCAAACACAGATGAACTATGCCATTTCTAAATACGTAAAAATTAACTCAAGAAGAAATACTAAACCTGAATTGACTTGTAAATATAGTTCTGAAAGATGGATCCCAGACCAGAGACAGTATTACTTAGGAACTTGTTAGAAATGCATCTTCAGAGCCCACCCATACCTTCTAAACCAGAAACTTGGGGTGGCGGCCAGCAACCTGTGTTTTAACAAGTCCTCCAGGTAATTCTGGTGCAGTTAAAACTATAAAGTTCACACTACAAAGAAAGCTACTAAAATCATTTCATCTCCGATTTTCATCTCTGATTAATACCAGATATCTTGCTTGTAATCATTATGCATGTTTGAATAAGTTTTCATAGATGAAGTTAGTGATAGTCATGATAATGTATATTGCCTAAAATATTTTGCTCCCACTTTGCATGAAGATGCTGTAAAATTCTGGCATGCCCTATAGCCTGCACACTTCACAGTGGCACCCCAGCATCTCGAATTGGTCCTGTGTCCAGCTTTGAATTCAAGGGATACTTGTCTGGACTATGCCTCTAGAATATTTCCATGTTACCCTTAGTAATATTTTCAAACAAGTTATGGCCAGAACACCAAAACACAGAGATTTCAGTTTTTTATACCTTTTTGGCATCTGCTTGCTATAAATAAAAGTTGTACATATTTAAGAATTTGCTCTGAAACTTGCTTTTGTTATAAACTGGTAGTAAGGTGGTCCACAAATGGCAAGCCTCCATTAGCTTCTCTTTATGGCTTAGAATCTAAGAGTCATACATGACCAAATTGGTCTAGGCTAGTTCACATTAAGTGGATGGAAAGAGAGAATGGGGAAAGAAAAATTGGACACAATGAGTACAGACAATTCTTTTAAGAGATTCTGTAAAGGAGACCAGAGAAATAGGGCTTTAGCCAAAGGAGAAAGCAAAGTCAGGAAAGATTATTGCATTCTTTCCAAGTACTCAATAAGTAATCCTCATATCTTTTTTCTTTTTAAATAAATATTCAGCCAACTGTGGTGGCACATGCCTGTAATTCCAGCACTTTGGGAAGTCAAGGTGGGAGGATCTCTTAAGCCCAGGGGTTCAAGACCAGCCTAATCAGCATAGGGAGACCTAATATTTACAAAAAATGTAAACATTAGCCAAGTGTGGTATGCACACCTGTAGTCTCAGCTACTTAGGAGGCTGACACAGAAGAATCACTTGAGCCTGGGAGGTCGAGTACTGCAATGAGCTGTTTTCACCACTGCACTCCAGCCTGGGCAACAAAGCAAGACCCTGTCTCAAAAAAGAAGTCTTCCCAATACATTCAAAGTAGAGTTATCCTCCAGTAACTGTGGAGGATTTGTTCTAGGACCCCTATTTGGATACCAAAATCCATACTTATTCAAGTCCCAAAGTCAGCTTTCACATCCCATGTATACTGGATTTTTGAGCTGTGTTTGGTTGCAAATCTAGAAACTGCAGATAGGGAGGTTCTACTGTACTGACCATATTCATTGAAAAAATTCCTGCATAACTGGACCAGTATGCTTCAATTGTATTACCAAAAAAGAGAGAGAGAGAGAGAGAGAGCTTATGATGCTCAAAAACATTAAGGTGTTTTAAATTAATTCACATTCTTATTCTGCTATGTTCTACATTTGAATGTGCACATATGCAATCTAATTATCATCCCAAAGAGTCTGGTAAATCAGGAAGTATATTTAGACCAATATAATCAGTTTTTAAATGTCTAGAGTTTCAGCCACTGGAAAACAGGGCCGTCTTAGGCCTTCTATTCCACATCTGTTATTCTGTTCCACTTCTGTGGAATGCCATTCCCCTTCAACCACCATGAACAAACTTTCAACAGGTTTTGTTCTGCAGAGTATTCTGTTTCCACAGCTTCAGGTCACAGGAAGGTTGAACAGAAGAGAGGGATTTTTCTGTTAATGAGTCCTTTTCTTTTCCCAAAGGCTTAATCCTGATTAGAATGCTTAATTTTCTTCTGCAATAAATATGCCCCAAGGTTATTTTCCCTGGCAAATTAGCCAGGCACAAATTTTTTATGGCCTGACTTCAAAAATTTTTCTTTTACAATTGCCTGCCTGGCAGAATTGTCAAAGTGAAGACTGAGTCACACATTCAAATCAGACTGCCTGATTTGGCATTTTGATGAAAAAAGTGAGTCCTTTCAGGTGACACTAGTTGTTATAAGGAACTAACCAAGGGAAGATGACTACTAAATATCTAGAATTCTAGGAAAAATGGCTCACTCAGTCAAAATAAATTAAGCATAGTTAGACAAACACATTCTAAACATTTCTAGCCCACTGTCCAGATGTTTCTGTAAAAACATCTCCAAATTAGTTCCTTTTGGGAATGACAATTTTGAAATGTTAATGAAAAAAAACTTCTACTTTTCATCTGATTTAATGAATTGCTCTACTTCTTTAAACAAATAACCTCTTATTCTGCATTTGTTATTTCCCATATATTAAAGTCTCATTTTTAACAATTAAAAAAATTAAATATTTGAATCCAAGAAGTCATCTCTAAGGAGGTCAAAAATTCTATTGATTTTAAAAATATAGATCTTTGTTGGAAGATAATCATTGGTACAGTGTGAGAATACTTAACGCTAACTTACATTTACCTAACCTTTGTTTCTTAAAGGCCCCTCACATTCATTATCATATCTGATTGTCACAAGAAATGTAGGAGATGGGGAAAGGCAGGTAAAATCATTGCCATTTTGCAGTTGAGGAAACTGAGGGTCAGAAATTTAAAGGACTTGCTCAAGTTCCCGCAGCGAATGAGTGCCCAAGGCAAACCCCAATTATTGGACTCCAAACTTCAAACCCAATGGTTCTTTCACGACATCACTTAATATCCTATTTGAGTATCTAAACAGAAGACAGTAGATCTCCCAATACTGTTCTTTTCTGAGGGGTTATATACCAATCTTTGCCAGTGATCTAGTGATTGAATTCCAGACTGGCCCAACTGAGTGGGTTATGATAAAGACAACAGCATTTTTATTTTTTTTAATGCACAAATAAGTTAATGATTCTAACATAATAAAGAGTCCAAAGATTTAGAAGTGATTAAAAGAAATATTTCTAGTCAATGCCATAATGTTAAACAATTTTTTAAAATATCTAATATTAATTCATCCACAGTAGAAGGAAAAAAGCATGTTTGGTAGAAAGGAGACCATGCAAGAGTCTAATAAAGTAATAGCATTTGCTATACAGAGCGTACAAATCTTTCAGTTTAAAGTGACACACTAAACATATATTACTTCTTATTCCTTTTCAAACCCCATTTGAAAACATAAAAAAGATATATTTTAAAGAATAAATCCCTAACTGCACTGAAAACAAGAAAAAGTATAATCAGTAGACCAGAAATCTTGAGGAAACAAAAAGCAGATGGTATCAGACTGATGGAAAATTCAAAGTGGAGAAAACTACAACACACAATAGGTGTGGGAATGACATCTATGAATGAGACTCTGTTAGAGAGAAACTGCAAGCTCTAAATACACAAATATGGGTGAGGCAAAGTGGATGATGAAATCAGCAGGAAAGTAAATTGAAGAAATACCTATAGAATGACTGAGCCAGCTGTGTTCCTTCTTCTCCCTGTCTATGGATATCTTTTGGCTGGACTATCCACTTCTAGAGACTCTAGCAGGGCAGGACTCCCAAAATAAGGCAAGAAACAGAAGCACAACAGACTCTGAGGTAACTCCAGACATCCACAACTGGCACATGCACACACACACACACTGTCTCTCTCTCTCTGTCACATGCATACACACTCACACACACACACACACACACACACACATACACACACATTAAGGAAGCAGAGTTCCAGTTGAAGATACTCAATTTACAATTATTAGAGCTAAGGAGACAGTTTCCTGAGGGATCAAGATACAAGGTAAGTATACGAAAATAATGGCATTACTATAAAACAACAATAACCCATTAAATGCAATAAAATTGCATATTTATAATAATTAAAATTTATATATCTATTTAAGAATAATAAAATGAGAGGCATAAGAAAATTATTAAATATTTTTGGAAAATTTTTTGTAAAAAAAATCCTAATAAATATCAAAATGCATTATTCCTTTGAGTATAGGAAGATTCCATTGGTAAAGATACTGATTTTGACCAAGCTGACATCTATAAATTCAATGCGATTCGGATGAAAATCCAAACTATTTACAATGGAACTTGAAAAGTTTATTCTAAAGTTGACTTTGAATAGTATATCTGACCCCCCACTTTTAAAAAGTGCTTAAAAATAAAAAAAGAATTTGCTCTAACAAATATTAAAACTATAATGCCATGCTAATTAAAACACAGAATCCATGTTACAAAATATAGCTATATAGATGTACACGTGGATATAAAAACAGATATACATACACACAAACACACACACCCTTCCAGGATATGGCCAGTATCAACAATGGTGAAGGAAATCTATGAAACAGGACACAAATGAAGCTTTACCCTTGCACCCTCAGTGTGTCAGGATCAGCCAGAGTAACCCCTAGAGCCTGGAAGTCGATGAGACTGTGCAATTTAAGAACATTTAAATGCACTGTGGAGTATCCATAAAGATCAAATGCCTGTAATATTATATATAAATCTAATAGTAATAATGTGGTTAAGGGTGAACATCTAGTTATTTCTAATGAGGGATCACAGTGTGCTTTCTTCAGGCACACATGAATTTTGACCCCATATCAGGACCTAAGAAAACATTCGCCTTAACACTACTGAATTTGAGAGCATCTAATTTTTAGTTGTGGGGGATTGCCCGGAGCATTGCAGGATGGTTAGCCACATACCTGGCTTTGTTTTTATAAGTAAATCAGGTCATCTCTTTCTCTTATTCAAAACCCTTCAATGACTTTCCATGAATTTACAATAAATCTAAACTCTCTACTGGTGCTGTAGCTGCCACCCAAATCTTCAACTCCTAATGTGAGTAGAACTGCCCCCCACCCCATTCACAGCTGTGACAACTAAAAATGTCCCCTTGGCATAAAATTGCCTGCAGTTGAGCACCACTGCTATGAACATTTGAAAGATAAAGTGCATTCAGTAGTGCGCATTGCCACATTGCAATGTTGGTAACACAAATCTCAGATTGGCCCTCTATATTGCCAGATAATTCTTATATCATACCCTAGTCAATCACCCCTATTCTCCTGGAGTCTAGGACTTGTAACAATTATTTCACTCCTTTTTCTCAAACTTCCATCAATTCCTCTTCAATCCCCATTTTCAACTAGTGACTTTACCTCCTAACTCACTATGAAAACAGAAGTGACCTGAAAATACCTTCCTCATTGTTCTACCACAAAATCCACCAGTATTTGTGCCAGTACTTCTACATTCAACTTTTCCTCCTGTTACAATGACCAATCCCTGCTTGTTCCTATATAAGGCCAGAACATTCACTTTTGTTATGAAGTCCTTTCCCAGAAGCCGGTTGAAAGGTTAGTTCCTGCAAGTATAGACCATTGTTCTGCATCTTCAATTTCTCTCTCTCTCTCCCCTGAATTATTCCCATCAAAATACAAACATGCTGTCATACAGCTTCCTTCTCTGCTCCCTTTATTCCCGTTTCCTCCAAAGGACTGTCTCCATTATTCACTGTCTGCATTTGATTAATACCCATTCTCTGAGCCATCTGCTTTCTTTCCTACTAATGAACCCACACATGTCAAAGTCATCAAGACCTTCATCTTGCCTAACAGCTGAGAGTCCCCACCAATTTCTCAGCAGCATGTGCCATAATTGGTCACTTTTTTCTTTAAACACTGTTTTCCCATGTTTTCTGGGATACTGCATCCTCCAGTTCTCCTTTCATCCCAGTAGCTATTTCTTTGATGTTTCCTCTCCCATCTCTTCCTCTTTCGGACCTCTTTCTGACCTCCAAGAGCTAGTGGCCCAGGCTGTGTCCTCAGCTTCCTCTCCTCACTACCACACTCTTCCTAGATGACCTCATTCAGTTTCATGGCTTTCAATAACACAGATGATGCCCCTCTCAAAAAAAAAAAAAATAACTCTATCCAGGACAATTCCTCTGCTGTTCAGACCCGTATGTCCAATTGCCAACCATATATCTCCACTTAGATGTCTAAATTTGAAATCAGTATTCCAAACTTAGCATACATAAAGCTGAACCCTTGATGTAGCCCCTGCCTCTCCTAGTGCTCTATGTCTCAAGAATGAGAATATCCACCTATTTGCTCCATCCCAAGACTTAGAAGTCATCCCTAACTCTTCACTACCTGCATTCAATCCATGGGCAGCTCCTTAGCTCCGCCTCTAAGTTCATCCATGATCTTACCACACTTCATAATCTCTGTCGCTACTATTCCAGTCAGAGTCCTTATCTTTCTGTTTAAAGTCCTGCAAGGAGTCAGAGTGACATTTTTATACATATTAGATTATCTTTTCCCCTTATTCAAAACTTTCCAATGCTTCCCTCCAATTTACAATAAAATCCAAATTCTTTACCACACTATGGCTGCCACAGAATGCACCAACTACAGGGAGTGTAATTAACCAAAGCTCCCTGACTCTCAGGACACTCTGATTCAACACTGTGTTTACACCAAAGTCACGTTTTCCACCTACTGTTCCCAGCCAGTGACTAATACTAAATCAAACTACTTTCTGGAATCAAAAGACTCTTCTGATGGCCAACCGGAACTCAAGGAAGCATTGATGACCTTGCTGCACCTTCCTCACACTGCTCAGCAGTCCACACACTTCTACCCAATCTTCCTCTCTTCTTTGCCTGGGGCAGACTTACATCACAGTATCACAGTCTCGTGGCTCTCTTAGCCTTCGCTAGATTCTCCGTATTTTCTGTCATCCAGTTATTCACTTCATAAAATCCTTCCACTTTCAATCTCATCTTCACATCTGATGCTTGAAGAGCCCAGACCAACATGCATATCCATAAGCCTCTCTGTGATCTTGTTCCTGACTGTCTTGTCCATCTTGTCTTTATTTCTCTCTTCCTTACAAATACTACTCTATCGGCACTGCCCCGCATTTGTCCTTTGCCAAGTGGTTTTTCCCAGGTCCTTTGTGCATGCTGATCTCTGTCCTGGAATGCTCTACTCTTGACCCTCGAATGGTTTACTCCCTCTTTCATTCAGGTCTCTGCTCAAATGCCACACTACAGAGAGACATTTCTAGATCATTCTTTTAAAAGAATTCCCATCCTATCAGAATCTTTACCTACCCTGATTTACATTTCTTACAGCATTTATCACTAACTAAAATTTTATTTTGTATGTATATTTTGTCCAGTTGTCAATCATCTGTCCCCTCCTCCAGAATGTAAGCTTCATAAAGGCAAATATACTCTTCTTGCCTGCTACCCCACTGCCTGGCCTACAGAAGTTCAATATAAAAAATTAAGTTTGTGAAATCAGTGATTTAGAAGCTATATTCATGCAATGATAATTAACACACACATTAATTTCATAGCCTTTAGTAATCCACATTTGCCACTATCCAAAGTATATATTCCTTGAGTTCATGCCCTTTGCAGGGACATGGATGAAGCTGGAAACCAGCATTCTCAGCAAACTAACACAGGAACATAAAACCAAACACCACATGTTCTCACTTATAAGTGGGAGTTGAACAGTGAGAACACATGGATGCAGGTAGGGAAACATCACACATGGGGGCCTGTCGTGGGGAGGGGACAAGGAGAGGGAGAGCATTAGGACAAATACTTAATGATTGCTGGGCTTAAAACCTAGATGACAGGTTAATAGGTGCAACAAACCACCATGGCACATGTATACCTATGCAATAAACCTGCATGTTCTGTACATGTATCTCAGAACTTAAAATTTTAAAAAATAAAATAAATAATTTTTACATCTATATTCCTTTTTTTTTAATGCAGGAAAGGGCTATAACTTTATTTGTATTTTTGTATTTCCTCTTATACGAAGCCATCAAAACAGGAACAAGGGATGAAAATCTGTTCAAACCCCATGTTCTCAGGGATATTCCAGAGAGCTCTTGAGGCTGAGTGTGTAACTTCAAATCCAGCATTAATTCTCACCCGCTGGCCTGAGGTCTTCACAGATTGGTGGCTTAAGCCCTGCAATTAATTATAATCCCTTGCCCACCTTGATGTAAGGCAGGAAAGCAGATTGAAATGCTCCACACTGATGGGCAAGGGGAATCACAGCCCATAGATGTACTACAACTTCTATGTTACAGGAGCAGAACTTGAAGCTGCTTCCAAGGCTCTGGATAGACACTTGCACACAGGGCTAGAGGCCAGTGGTATAAGAGCCACTTGTGGAGTTGTGAATAGCAGAACAGACTGGTATTGTCACAGTCCACTTATACCACACCTTCTTGGAATTGCTGCATCACCAGAAACACACACAGATGGTCTAGCCTTCACACGCCATTATGAGCTGCTTAATAGGGAAGAGGATGGGAAACCATGAGAACATCCTAAGAGAGTGAGTCTCTGGACAGATACTCAGAGTGATGTCCTGATAAAGCAGTCTCAAAGTAGCCTGCAAAGCCATGCAGTACTGTGTTCACCTCCACGGGAGACTCCAAGGTGCAATAGCTGTTGTTGTCAATCATAGGATCTCTGTTGGGATGGCTAAAGGTGGAACAGGGCTGGGGTGCAGAGAGCTGGTGGAAGTTGTGCAGCCATACCACATAAGGCATCTCAAACTGGGCCACAGAGTCACGGTCCTTCTCCCTACAGGCTCGGACCTCATTGTACTGCTTGGGGAGGAGATGGGAGCCAGGAAGGAAGTGTACTCCCCAAGGATGCTCATGCCATCATCTTTTAGGAAGTGCTGGGCTCCATTCAGGCACTCAGGGGATAATTCACTGTCAGCAAATGAGCAACAAAGCAGGCGGATCACGAGGTCAGGAGATCGAGACCATCCTGGCTAACACGGTGAAACCCCTTCTCTGCTAAAAATGCAAAAACTTAGCCAGGAGTTGTAGCCTGTGCCTGTAGTCCCAGCTACTCGAGAGGCTGAGGCAGGAGAATCGCTCGAACCCAGGAGGTGGAGGTTGCAGTAAGCTGAGATCGCACCACTGCACTCTAGCCTGGGCGACACAGTGAGACTCCATCTCAAAAAAAAAAGTCTATATTCTTAAATTAAGTCTACCTTATTCCAGTTGTAGCACTATTATAATGTTCCATTTTAAAACTCTATTCTTATACCCTAGTAATGCAGCTTACAGATTATCATTGAGTGTGAAGAATTCTGATATCTGGTATCTGTCAGTAAAGTGTCTGGAAGTCCAATATCTTTGAAGGATGGGAATCTTTCATCTATCTGCTATTAAGCAACTACATTTGTACTTCTGAATGAATTGAGAATGCTGGAGAGGATAAAGGTAACACCTTTTGGATTGGTCCTTTATTTTAAAGAACATTGTTAATGAGAAGAAATATGCAAAAGCATTTTGTCAGGTTTGTCACTGAGCACCTACCCTATTGTTTTAGAATAGCTCTAAGGTAAGTGAGAGCCTTTCAAAAAGTACATAGCTCTCAAATTTAACGTTGACTCTTTGGGGAAAGTAGGATCTCATTACAATGACTCACCTTATGATGCACTTTTCAGAGAAGTGGTGAGGAAATGAGATATGTCTATACCTGTCCTACCTTTCTTACAGTAATAGTACGAAACTTCTAAATTGTTGGCTATAAATTTTTAAAAATTAAGTGATCTAAATGTAAAATACTATAAAAAATTCAGTTCATACCCTGGAATATTCTTTTTATTTTAATTATACTTTAAGTTCTGGGGTTCATGTGCAGAAAGTGCAGGTTTGTTACATAGGTATACACATGCCATGGTGGTTTGCTGCATCCATCCCACCATCATCTACATTAGGTATTTCTCCTAATGGTAGCCCTCCCCAATGCCCCTACCCCCTGCTATCCGTTCTCTACCCTCTGCCACTCCCTGATAGACCCTGGTGTGTGATGTTCCCCTCCCTGTGTCCATGTGTTCTCATTGTTCAACACTCACTTATGACTGAAAACATGCAGCATTTGGTTTACTGTTCTTGTGTCAATTTGCTGAGAATGATGGTTTCCAGCTTCATCCATGTCCCTGCAAAGGACATGAACTCATCCTTTTTTATGGCTGCATAGTGTTCCATGGTATATATGTGTCACATTTTCTTTATCCAGTCTATCATTGATGGGCATTTGGATTAGTTCCAAGTCTTTACTATTGTAAACAGTGCCACAATAAACATAGGTGTGCATGTGTCTTATAATTGAATGCTTTATAATCCTTTGGGTATATACTCAGTAATGGGATTGCTGAGTCAAACAGTATTTCTAGTTCTAGATCCTTGAGGAATTGCTACACTGTCTTCCATAATGGTTGAACTAATTTATACTCCCACCAACAGTGTAAAAGCATCCCTGTTTCTCCACATCCTCCAGCATCTGCTGTCTCCTGATTTTTGATGATCACCATTCTAAGTGGCATGAGATGGCATCTCAGTGTGGTTTTGATTTGCATTTTCTAATGACCAGTGATGATAAGCTTTTTTTTATATGTTTGTTAGCTGCATAAATGTCTTCTTTTGAGAAGTGTCTGTTCATACCCTTTGCCCACTTTTTGATGGGGTTGTTTTTTTCTTGCAAATTTGTTTAAGTTCTTTGTAGATTCTGGTTATTAGCCCTTTGTCAGATGGGTAGATTGCAAAAGTTTTTTCCAATTCTGTTGGTTGCCAGTTCACTCTAATGATAGTTTCTTTTGCTGTGCAGAAGCTCTTAAGTTTAATTAGATCCCATTTGTCTATTTTGGCTTTTGTTGCCATTGCTTTTGGTGTTGTTTCTTAACTTTTTTTTTTTTTTTTTTTGACGGAGTCTTGCTCTGTCGCCAGGCTGGAGCGCAGTTCCACTATCTCTGCTCACTGCAACCTCCACCTCCCAAGTTCAAGTGATTCTCCTGCCTCAGCCTCCTGAGTAGCTGGGACTACAGGCGTGCACCACCATGCCCAGCTAATTTTTGTATTTTTAGCAGAGACGGGGTTTCGCCATCTCTAGGATGGTCTCAATCTCTTTACCTCATGATCCACCCACGTCAGCCTCCCAAAGTTCTGGGATTATAGGAATGAGCCACTGCACCCAGTCCATACCCTAGAATATTCTATCCTAATGTGGCCAGCATGCTATACATAGCTTTTAAAATTTGTGGGACCAAAGACTATACCTACAATATTTTCTTACATTATAAAATCCATATAAGGAAAACAAAAAAGAGAACATAATTTAACAACAAATAATCCAGAAGAGAAATAATGGATATAGTGTAACCCCTAAAGAGATACTTATCTCAGTCAGCCAAATCTAAAGATAGCCCACTAGTGTGGTGAGTCAGGTAGTGATCAAAGAATGAGAGTGTTTCTGAAAAGGAATTGGGAGGGTATTCTGATCAGAGCTAGTGGAATATGTGAAGGCTTGGTGGGAAGAGAGGATGAAACTTGCATGAAACTTGTCAAATATATTTTTCTGACTCAACTCAAAGAGCATGCAGGCTCAAGGGTGAGACTTATCTATATCAAATAATAAATACAAACAAGTAGAATTTCTTTTTTTTTCTTTTAGGCACCAAGATTTTTATTTACCCACATTCGTGCTTTCTTTTAACATTATAAACATTACAGGCCAAATTATTATCTTTTTGATCCAGAGTTGTGATAGAAATCATCTGGTTACAAAGTGGTGGCAGGTCTATGCCTGCTTTTATGTTTTTCTGGCTCCTCTCAACCTCTGACTGTCACTTTTCTGTTCTTTCTCAGTTGCCCCTTAACATTCTCTTCTAACCCCTGTAAAACAGGGACTAAAAGTACTAACCTCATTGTTATGAGGTTTAAGAGAAGGCCCAGGACTAAGCCAGGCCCTGAGGAAAACTCAAACAGCAGTTCCTCTTTACCCTTCAATATAGCTCCTTCTCATCTGCCATGTTCTGAGGAACCACTGAACCTGTAAACCAAGCACACAGGTCTAAGTCCACAGACCAGGTGAAGGCCTAGATGGCAAAATGCATGGGCTTTGTGACTCCACTACTGACTTCGAGGCTAAGGAAGGACTTACTTAGTAAGCAGTTCCAAGACCACTGAGCTCATGGTTCCCTGTGGCTGGTACCTCCATCATGACCGAGGCTTGAGGAGGGACCTCTCAGTTCTCACTGGCACCCCTGGAACCATATGAGGGCTGCAGCAGAGGCCAAACACTGAGTGACTGGCCCCAGAGAGTTGATGGGGGAGACTGACAAACCAATCACAAAGTTGGTGCCGTTTGTTCTTAGGGAAGAGAGGTGGGCCTGGGCAAGGACAGCAGCTGGAAGGCAAAGCACAGACCTGGCTCTCAGTAGCGGTAGTGACCCAGCTTGAAGAGGCCATCGTGGAACATGCCCAGGTACTGGGCCTGCTTCTCAGTCAGCTTGGTCAACTCCATGCTCAGCTTGCCCAGGTGGGCATCAGCCACTGCTTCATCCACCTTTTGGGGCAGGAAGTGAACCCCAACAGGGTACTTGCTGGGTGGGTCCACAGCTCGATCTGTGCTATCACCTGGTTGGTGAAGGAGTTACTCATCACGAAGCTGAGGTGGCCCATGGCACAACCCAAGTTGACCAGCCAACCCTCAGCCAGCAGGATGATGTGGCGCCCATTCTTCAGCTGGTACTGGTCCACCTGTGGCTTGATGTTCACCTTCTCTACAGCATTCTCGTTGAGCCACTTGACATAATCTCCAAGTCAAAGTGTCCAATGTTACACACGATGGCATCATCCTTCATCTGCTCAAAGTGCTGACCAAGGATGATGTCAACGCAGCCTGTGGTGGTAACAAAGATGTTGCCCTCCTGACAGGCCTCATCCATTGTGGTCACCTCATAGTCCTCCATGGCAGCCTGCAATGCATTGATGGGGTCAATCTCAGTGATGATGACACAGGCCCCAAAACCCCACAGGGCCTGGGCACAGCCCTTGCCCACATCGCCATAGCCTGCTACCACCAGTACCTTGCTGGCAATCACCCCATCTGTGGCCAGCTTGATGCCATCTATGAGGGACTCCCAGCAGCCATAGAGGTTGTCAAACTTGCTCTTGGTGACAGAATCGTTGACATTGATGGCAGGCACCTTCAAGATCCCACTGGTCTTCATCTTGTAGAGGTTGTGGACCCCGGTCGTGGTCTCCTCGGAGTTGCCTCAGATGCCAGGCAGGAGCTGTGGGTACTTGATGTGCATGAGGTTGGTGAGGTCGACCCTCTCATCCAGAATCATGTTGAGGGGCCCATCCTTGAAGTACAGCATCTGCTCAATGCACCACAGGTACGCCTCGTCCGTTTCACCCTTCCAGGCATACACTGGAATGCCAGCGTTGGCAATGGCAGCCGCTGCATGGTCCTGGGTGGAGAAGACGTTGCAGCTGGACCACCGCACTTCAGCACCCAGGGCAATGAGGGTCTCAGTGAGGATGGCCGTCTCCACGGTCATGTGCATGCAGCCGGCAATGCAGGTGCCCTTCAGTGGCTTGGAGGCCAAGTACTGCTCATGCAAGCACATCAGGCCCAGCATCTCATTCTCCACAATATCCAGGGCCTTACGTCCCCAGTCAGCCAGGCCAATGTCAGTGACTTTGTAGGGCAGTTTGTCAGACATGCTGGTGTCATTGGTGATGGGCACGGGTGAAGGGGGCTGGGCCTCAGTCAGGGGACAGGCAATGGACAGGCCATGCCCTACAGGAAAACAAGTAGAATCTCAACTTGCAATGCTGATGGAGAGAGGAGACCACCAGATGTTTTAGTTTAATGCAATTCAGGGTAGAAGAAAGTGAATATCCTTGCAAGGTTCTGGAATGGGGTATAGATACAAGCAAGCCATTACTGTCTACAGTCTGAATATTAGTGTCTCCCCAGAATTCATATGTTGAAATTCTAACCCAAAGTGACGGTATTAGAAGAGTGACCTTTTGGGAGGTGATCAGGTCATGAGAGTAGACTGCTCATGAATGGAATTAACATCCTTATAAAAGAGGCCCAAGGTAGCTTGGCTGTCCCTTCCACCATGTGAGGACACAGAGAGAAGGCACCATCTGTGAACGAGGAACCAAACGCCCCACCAGACACCAAATCTGCCGGTGCCTTCATCATGAACTTCCCAGCCTCTAGAACTATGAAAAATAAATTTCTGTTTTTACAAGCCACCTAGTTTATGGTACTTCATGACAGCAATCCGAAGGGACTAAGAAGCTAACAACATAGTGACTCTGTGAATTCTGGAACCAGCTTTGAGTAAAGATAGAAAGACGGAATGGGAATTGAATCTTTCATATGAACTCTCAAGTTAGTTCTTATGAGGTATTAAGGATAAAGAAAATAGGCCGGGCGCGGTGGCTCACACCTGCAAGCCCAGCACTTTGGGAGGCCGTGGTGGGCGGATCACGAGGTCAAGAGATGGAGACCATCCTGGCCAACATGGTGAACCCCGTCTCTACTAAAAATATCAAAAAAAATTAGCCGGGTGTGGTGGTGTGCACCTGTAGTCCCAGCTACTCGGGAGGCTGAGGCAGGAGAATTGCTTGAACCCGGGAGGCAGAGGTTGCAGTGAGCAGAGGTCGCGCCACTGCACTCCAGCCTGGCGCCTGGTGACGGAGTGAGACTCTGTCTCAAAAAAAAAAAAAAAGAAAGAAAGAAAAAAAAAAGAAAATAAATGTTCTGGAGAAACACTACCACCACTGGAACTTAAAAAAAAAAAGAAAAAAGAATGTCTCCAATGAATAAAGCAGGTTAGGGCTCAAAATAAAAGAGTTTAGAATTTTATTTAAAGCAATGTCAAAATTTAAGTATCTTCAATAATTTTGTTTAAAACAATGTCAAAAACTTTAGAATCTTCAAGGAATGATACTTTTCAGTATCTTCAAGGCATGATTTTTTTGTCTCAGGCAGACAGAAATTACAAACTACAGCATGAGTAAACCCTACCTGTAGTGACTAACATAAATATAGCATCACTAAAATTATGAGTAATAACACATAACCACATCCTCAAGACTCACCCATATCAGCATTTCCTAATGTAATTTAACTGCAGTGCAGAATACTTTAGGACTTATAAAATGTTGATGAAACACCAACCTAGAAGATAATATGCACACTTGATTAAGAGAGAGCAAAAAATAAATGCTTCAAGAAAATATCAAAATTGAATTCATAGTTTGAGAAGAAATAAACATTGAATAGAATCACAAATAAATTAAGTAGAAAAATGTTCTTATATTTTAGAGATACATAATGAAGCGCTTAGGGGTGAATGTGATAATGTCTATAATTTTTACAGTACGTCCACAGAAATATATACCTTCATGAAGCTCACAAAGCAAACTGTGAACATTTTTTAATTCTTTCAAGCCCAAAGGGCAATACACAAGGCAGCCAGTTGGAACAAAGCTACAGAGCCCAAAGTATAGCGGTATGTACAAAATTGTCTGGAAAATGTCATTTCAAGGCATAGAGAACAAGTATAGATATTATTTAGGGCTGAATTATGTCCTTCAAAATATACATATTTGATTCCTAACCCCCAGTACCTCAGAGTGTGACCATACTTGGAAATAGGGCCTTTAAAGAGGTAAGTGAGGTAAAATGAGGCTATAAGTGGGCCCTCTCCAATATGACTGTGTCCTTCAAAGGAGAGGAGATTAGGACACAGACACTCGAAGGATGGACCTGCATGCTCACAGAGAAAAGACCATGTGAGGACACAAGAAGAAGACAATCATCTGCAAGGCATGGAGAAAGATCTCAGAAAAAACCAAACTTGCTGACACCTTGGTCTTGGACTTCCAGCCTTTAGAGCTGTGAGACAATCAATTTCTGTTATTTAAGCCACCCAGTCTTTGGTATTTTGTTACAGCAGCCTTAGCATATTAATACAGACATCCTCCCAAATATATTCAGTCAGAAAGCTGTAGACAAACGTCCTTGAGATAGCATCTAATCTATCCATCATCCTTTAAGCAAGGCTACCTCTCAGTCTTCCAACTGAAGGATAAAAAGAATACCTGAGAAGAATGCTGGGTGTCCATGGAAGATGGCTGGATTGCTGCAGATGGTACAATAAGAACAGAATTCTGAAATCTTGACTCAAAATGCTCTACAGCACAAAACCCATTTATTCCAGAACTGTAGTCTTAAAGCTTTGGCTGACAATGATGAAAAAAAATTGTAAGTCTTTCCTACAGAACACACTCTGCATTAGACATTATTTAAACTTACATTACTTAAAATTACATTAAGAGCTGAAAGTCTCAATTATTGCTTTTGTAAAATTTTTTTAATTTTTTTTTATTTTTTGAGACAGAGTCTTGCTCTTTCAGCCAGGCTTGAGTGAAGTGGTGCAGTCATGGCTCACTGCAGCCTCAAATGCCTAAGCTTAAGCAAACCGTCCTCCTCAGCCTCCCCAGTAGCTGGGACCACATGTGCTTGTCACCACACCCAGCTAATTTTTTAAATTTTTTATAGAGACAGGGTCTCTCTATGTTTTCCAGGCTAGTCCCCAACTACTGGGCTCCCAAAGTTCTGGGATTACAGGCACGAGCCACCATGCCTGGCAATTAATTGCTTTTCAGACTCAAAATTCAGCTAAGGTAAATTTCAAATTTTAAAATTATAAATTAGAAATTAGAAAAAAAAAACACTGCTTCAAACTTTACCTCACAACTTTATTGCCTTCTTTTTCACCTTCATATAAAAATATAATTAGAATTGCTTCCTAAGACAGTTTCTTTTCCAGAAGTTACCAAGAAGTCTTGAAAAAGCCTAATATAGCACATGCTAACAATAGATGGTGTTGATTTTTCTTCCACAAATAGAAAAACTAAAAATAGAATTACCATATGACCCAGCAATCACTACTTCTGGGTATTTACCCAAAGATTTGAAATCAGTTTGTCAAAGAGAGTCTGCATTCCCATGTTCATTGCAGCACTATTCACAATAGCCAAATAATGGAACAAATCAAAGGGTCCATCAACACATAAATGAATAAAGAAGATGTGGTATATAAACATAAAGAAATATTACTCAACTTTTACAAATAAAATAGCCAGGCACAGTGGCTCATACCTGTAATCCCAGCACTTTGGTAGGCTGGGACAGGCAGATCTCTTGAGGTCAGGAGTTCCAGACCAGCCTGGCCAACATGGTGAAACCCCATCTCTACTAAAAGTTACAAAAATTTGTCAAGCATGGTGGTGGGCACCTGTAATCCCAGTTACTCGGGAGGCTGAGGCACGAGAATCACTTGAACCTGGGAGGCAGAGGTTGCAGTGAGCCGAGATCAGGCCACTGCACTCAAGCCTGGACGACAGAGCAAGACTCTGTCTCAAAAAAAAAAAAAAAAGAAAGAAAGAAAGAAATTTTATCATTTGCAACAACATGGATGGAATGAGAACATTATGCTAAGTGAAATAAGCCAGGCACAGAAAAAAAAGTACCTAACATATGTGGAGTCTAAAACAATCAAAGCAGAGAGTAGAATGGTGATTACAGAGGCTAGGGGATAGGGGAAATGGAATGACGATAGTCAATTTGTACAAAATCTTAGTTAAATAGGAGGAATATGGAGATTTTTCGAGTTCTTTTGAACAGCATGGTGAATATAGTTAATAATAGAGTATTGTATATTTCAAAATTGCTAAGAGACTACATTTCAAATGTTTTCACCATAAAAATATTAAGTATTTGAGGTGATAGATATGCTAACTAGCTTGATTTTATTCTTTCACATTGCATTCATAAATGATAATATCACTTTGTATCCCATAAATTTATACAACTATAACTGTCCATTTATTATGCAATAAAATAAATAAACAAATTTAGCAAAGGGAGTTATTCTCACTGCTAAGAAATGTTTATGCATGTCTTTTGCACTGTTTTTAATTACTAAGTGGTTTTGAATGTGTGTCAAGAAGTAGAATTTGCCTAAAGGCGAGGCTTGACACCTTAGAACAATACCCCTCATCCCCCTCCATGGCCTGTCTTCACTCTTCATGACCTTTGCACTCTCCTGGCCACCCATTCATTCCTGAGACTCTCCTCTTTATTAGTGTCCCAGACGCTGCTCTTCCCTGACTCTCTCCCTGACATTTCTGTCTCTTTTTATAAGCTTCTAGTCATTGCTTATCCTAACTGCATGCCTTGTACGAGATTTGTCCTGGTCTCTTTGACCTTTTCTTGTTCAGATTTAATTTATCCAACTCATGGCTGCAGTTACTAATTACTACACTCTCATATTTCAAACCTGAAGTCCTCACCTGGACCAGGGTCTACAGCGCCATATGCCATTAGATATCAGCCACCTCCACTCTAATGTTTTCAAACTGCTTCAAAATTGAATTTTCTCCTTCCCACATAAACCCCTTTTGCACTCCTTCCAAATCTAGCTTCCTTTCAAACTTCCTTTGCTGTCAATTTTTCCTATCCAGCCTTTTTTTTACATATTCTCTATGGCTCCTTTTGTGCTATCACAGCAGAGTACAGTAGTTTTGACAAAGACTGGATGGTATACAAAGACAAAAATACTCACTAGACAGTCCTTTACAGAAAATATTTTCTCACTTCCTATCTAGCAGACAACTCTATGCTAACATTTAGTAATTGGTTTTTAAGTAGTTTACATATCTTTCCCCCATTAGAACAGGGTCAAGGCTTACTCTTCTTTTTTACATTTGTATACCTACCACAGCACCTGGTACACAGTATTTACTCAAGGAATTTTGAACTATTTTGAACTTACTGTAGGAAATTTTAGAGTCATCTTTTGACTCTTCTTGCTATATCCCCTAGATTCGATCTGCCCCCCCACTAAAAATTAATTGTTGTATTAGATCACTTGCAAAAATGGCTGCTATTAATTCCCTCTCTCTTTCCATGTCCTTGGTTAGTGCCCTCCAATACTGTCACTGGACTTGAATATGTTGCTTGCTTTGGCCAATGGAATAATGGCAAATAGATGCAAGCAGATATTAGAAGGGTACGTGAACACGGGAGCTTGCCCTCTCTTGCTGCCTGTGGAACTCTGATGTTACCAGGTGAATGGGCCAAACTAGCCCACTGGATGATGAAAGATACATGGCCCAGTTACTCCCCTACTCTAGCTAAGAGCCAGACAGATGAGTGAAGCTACCAAATGCTAGCTGATTGCAGACACATAAGGAAAACCCATTGTAGGAATGAGCCCAGCCAAGACCAGCAAAAAACCACCAGCTGAGCCTAGCCCAAATCATTCACCCATAAAACCATGAGCTGATAAACCATTGTTGTTTTAAGCCAATATTTTTTGGGAGTGGGGTTTGTTATACAGCATAAATTAGCTGCTACATTGATCTTCTTCATTTTAAATGTCTTTAGGATTCGCACCTTAAACTTTACCCCAAACCACCAAAGCAGTATGCATCATCACATTATCCTCCACCCTCATGCTCCATACTAGAATAACTCACCAATTTGTCTTTTTACCTCTAAGTTCTATTTAGGTATATAAGACAGTTCTGCCAAATTAATCTTCCTAAAACTTTTCTTTCACCACATCCTGGTCAATGATAAGCAATGGCATTTTATTTTCTAAATATAAAGTCAATTTTATATCCTAAATACCTATTTTTATATTCAAAACATTTACTTTGATCTTAAAACCATTATAAGAGAACTGCCATGAGAAATAAACCATAAAACTACAAATCATGAAAATGCTTTTAGTTAATTTAATCTTACAATTTCCTCTTACATGTGAGGAAACTGAGATTCAAAAAGTCAAAGGAACTTGCCAGAGATTACACAGCTACTTAACAATAGGAATGAACTAAAATTTGAATTCCCTAATTTTCATTCTAGTTCTCTTTTAATTGTGATATGCTATAAAAACTTATTAAAAAAAAACTTTTTCTTATTGAATGGACTTTTACATTAGAAGACCAGATTCACCATCACTTTAAAAGTTAAAGTCACAGCAGTGTTTATTTGGAATAGAGGCTTCTCGTCATGATGGCTTCTTTTCCTTTACCCACAAAGTTTTGTTCTCATTCTCACCTCCGAATCCTGTCAGCTATCACCTCATATTTAGAGCTTACCATTTTCTAAGGTGAATCCATCATTCCTTCTTTGAAGATAGCAACTGCCACTCATAACTATCAATCCTAGAGAGTAACCTACACATAATATACCAACTTACCTCTGCATATTCTTTCACAGTAAAGTTGTTCATTACAGCCCTCCTTATAAAAGGAAAAAACTGTAAAGAACCAAAACATTAATGAGCAGGGGATAGATTAGGCAAATTATGGCACATCTATAATACAAAGTACTGTTTAATAGAATTACGTATCTGTGAAATTAAAAAATTGCTAAGATATATAGTTATATAGAAAAGCAAATCACATACTGTATTACATAAGATATATTATCCCATTTACATAAAATAAGCAAACAAAAAAGTAAAAAAGCATATGTATATGTGTGTGTAGGTATAAAGATGTGTGTATGTTATGTTTCTAAATTAGTAGAAGAAGGACTGGAAGATTAAGCACTAAATGGTTAAAAGTGACAACCTGAAGGGAGGGGAGTGAAGTAGAAGAATGTGAGAAGAAAGCCCTTATATGTTTTACTTTCTATAGTTCTGTATTTGTTAGGCTTTTTAAGAGGCAATATCTTTATATACTTCTGTATTGTTTGAAGTGACAGTATATACATGCGCTATCTATATAATTTTTTTGGTGAGACAAGAATTCACTACCACTACCACCACCACCATCACCCAAGAGGAGGCACAAAGAATATTATAAATGACTTTTTTATTTTTCTTTCTCGTTTTTTTTTTTTTTTGAGACAGAGTCTTGCTCTGTCGCCAGGTGCCAGGCTGGAGTGCAACGGTGCGATCTCACCTCATCACAATCTCCGCCTCTTGGGTTCAAACAATTCTCCTGCCTCAGCCTCCCGAGTAGCTGGGACTACAGGCGCACTCCACCATGCCCAGCTAATTTTTGTATTTTTTAGTAGAGACGGGGTTTCACCATGTTGGCCAGGATGGTCTTGATCTCTTGACCTCGTGATCCGCCCATCTCGGCCTCCCAAAGTGCTGGGATTACAGGCGTAAGCCACCACACCCAGCCGACTTTTTTATTTTTCTTAGTGATGGTCTTCTATCTACAAGCTAGCCTTCTAATATTTGGTCTTCTCTATTAGGGATTGTCAAACTACAGTACATGGATCAAACTCAGCCAGTCACCTTTTTTTTAATAAATAAAGTGTTTTGAAACATAGCCATGGTCATTTGTTTACATATTGCCTATTGATGCTTTTGAGTTACAAAGGAAAAGTTAGGTCATTGAAACAGAGACATATGATATTAAGTCAAAAATACTTAATATCCAGTTCTTTACAAAAAAAGTGTGCCAACCTCACTCTAGAACAATGACAAGGACAAATATAATAGTCTCTATAGGGCTCAGACTCATGAATGACCCCACTCTGGTCATGCTCTAATCAATTTAACTGCCACAGACACTATCAATAACAGCAAACTATGCATCAAAGAGTTAGATTTGTTTTTTTGCCTGAAGACTTTTCTTTCCCTTCACTTATATTTATTTTTTGTGTCAACATAATCTTCTTAATGTATCTTCTTAATCTTCTTTTCATTGGATTTCATTTTCTCTATGTCTAGACAAAACTTCTCTTATCTTTTCTATTAATTGAAATCGAGCAATTTATTTTATAATAAAGCCTTTCTGCCAGCCATAGATGCTACTCGATGTTTTATTTCCAAAGAAAAAGAATGTAGACTGTCTGTAGATTTTGAAGTTGCTTGCTGCTCAAAGATTTACTGCCATCACAACAGGAAGATTTTGAAGCTTCGAAAGAGCATTGAATTACTATATACTCCTACAAAATGAATGAAAATGAGATTTCCACCCTTTGGTTTAACATGGACTAAAGCAGATGGAATGAACAGATGAAGTTTCCGAGAGCATAGTAAAGATGGCAGAGGCAGCAGTAAGTGGTATGGGAAAAGAGACTAATGGCAAATACAGTGTAGGAGTCAATTAAATATGACACAATGGAAAATTTACTGCAACTGGAGGCAAAACAATAACTTTCTATGACGCTTTGCTAATAGACTGAGTACTTGCCAGGAATTAGGAAACTTAATTACATTGCCACCACTGGGAAACTTAATCTACTTATACTCTGTCCCTCTCCATAAAATGAGAGAGTTGGTATAGATGATTGCTAAGGTTCATTCCAGCCCAAAAATATCATTTCCACCTGTCTTCTACTTATTAAATGTCTTAGTCTGCTTGGCTGCTATAACAAAATATGTAAGACTAGGTAATTTATAAAGAACTGAAATTTATTTCTCACAGCTCTGGAGGCTGAGAAATCCAAGACCAAGGGACCAGCAGTTTCCATGTCACGGGAGGGCTTGCTCTCTGTGTCCAAGATGACGCCTTGTTGCTGCATCTTCCTGGAGGAGATGAACGGTCTGTCCTCACATGGCAGAAGGGATGGAGGGGCTAAAAGAGGTTGTGACTAGTTCACTCTGACCTCTTTTATAAGAATATTAATCTATTCATTAAAGTAGAGCCCTCATGACCAAATCACTTCCTAAAATACCTCACCTTTTAATACCACCATAATGGGGATTAAGTTTCAACATGAATTTTGGAGGGGACACATTCAGACCACAGCATTAAGTTTATAAACTTGGGCAAGTCACTTAACCTTTTTAGGCTTCAGTTTTCTTTTTCGTAAACTGGGAGTCAAAACAGTAATTTGTAGTGCTGTTGTATTAATTGCATAGATAACACATATAAAGCACTCAACACCATGTTTGCACATGGTAAATGTAAAAACAGTGTCTTTTATTATTATTATTTTAAAGGGATCATCCTACTGCCATTGTTATGTTTTGGCAACTATCCAGATTATGAAAAGGCCCTCTAACTAAAGATAATACTGTCTGTAGATGAAATATGGCCATAGGGAATATTCCCACTAAAAGTTCAAACGAAAATTCAATAAACCCATATGCATATAAGCAATCAGAAACATTGAAATAAATGTATGAATAGATGCAAAATTGGTGTCTTAGTCAGTTGCCATAACAAAATACCTTATACCCAGCAGTGTAAACAACAAAAGTTTATTTTCTCACAATTCTGGAGTCTGGAAGCCCAAGATCAGGGTGCCAGCAAGGTCTGGTTCTGTTTAGGGCTCTCTTCTTGATTTTCAGAAAGCTGCCTTCTCACTGGATCCTCACATAGCAGAGAAAGAGAAAGCAAGCTTTCTGGTGTCTCTTCTTATGAGGGCACTAATACCATCATGATGGCCCCACTGTCACGGCCTCATCTAATGCAAATTACCTTCAAAAGGCTCTATTTCCAAACAGCATCAACATATAAATTTGGGAGGATACAAACATAACATTCTGCCTCTGGCCCTTCACAGTTCAAGTCCTTCTCACCTGCAAAATGCATTCCTTCCACCCCAACCACCCTAAAGTTTTAACTAATTTCAGCATCAACTGTAAAGTGGAAGGTCCAAAGTCATTTAAAAATCATCTAAATCACATACGGGTGAGATTCAAGGTATAATTCTTGCTGAAGGAAAATTTCTCTCTCACTGTGTGCCTAGGAAACCACACAATTATATACAAAATACAATGGTGGACAGGCAGAGGATAGACATCCTCATTCCAAAAGGGACAAATCAGAAGGTAGGAAGGATGATAGCTCCCAAGCAAGTTCAAAACCTCGCAGGGAAAATCGCATCAGATCTTAAGACTGGAAAATAATCCTCTTTAGTTTCATACTCTGCCCTTCAGCCATGTTGGAGTGAAAGTGTCACCCTGTGGCTCTGTGGGGCAACCCTGCCCCTGAGGCACTGGGAGATGCCATCTTGGCCTGCTGGAAACCAAGAGGCAATCCCACTCTTTGAAAGTGATGTGGAAACAGCCTCACTCCCTGGGCCAATGGGTGGAGTGGCAGCCCTGATAACCCCTGAATCACCTTTGGGTCCATTTTTCCTTGTTCTTAAAGAATAACTCATGCACATTTGCAGCTGAATAGCTCTGTGGTCCTCCCTGTGTCTCCCTTTGGAATGGGAATGTCTGTCTCATGCCTGGCCACCACTGTATTTCATTGTACTTTTCACTTTTCTTTAACTCATGTCACTTTTGTTTGTCCCTTGGTAGTTAAAACTAAGTTATATCTCCCCCCCAAAAATCTCTAAAATATAAGACCATTTTTCTATATATCCAAAATAATATTTTTGCATTTAATACAATTAATATAGCCTCCAGTACCTAGTCTAAATCCAAATATTCTCAGCTGCACGGCGCCCCCCTAGGAAAAAAAAAAGGCCTTTATAGTTGGTTTAGCCAAACCAGGATCCAATCCAGAACACCACAACTGGATGTTGTGTTCCTTTAAATCTCTTTCAATCCAGAAAAAGATAAATAGTCTTTCATTGCTTGACTGTTGAAGAGATAGGCTAATTGCCCTGTAATGTTTTAACTTCTGGATTTGTTTATTTGCATCCCCATGGTATTTGTTTACCTTGTTTATCTATTCCCTATCTTTGCTGTAAACTGGAATTTACAGCTAAGGACCTGATTATATTCAACTGAAACATTTTTAGATGGATGCAACATATGATCAGTGTACACTTAATATCTGGTTACCCTATCATTAGTAATGCTAAGATTGATTTTTCAGCTCTCCAATGGGGCCACCAGCAATTTAAAAAAACTTTGGGCTACATAATACATTAAAATATATTTTAATGGTATAACCTGGACTAAACCACCATGTGCAACATTGTTGCAATGAATAAACACTTTAGAATCTCCAGCAGCTCATCTGCAGACAAACTTTGGAGTACAGTCATGTGTTTTAATGACGGGGATATGTTCTGAGAATTGTGGTTTCATCGTTGTGTGAACATAATAGAGTATACGTACACAAACCTAGATGATAGAGCCTGCTACATATCTCAGCTGTGTAGTATAGCCTATTACTCATAGGCTACAGACCTGTACAGCAAGTTACTGTACTAAATACTGCAGGCAGTTGTAACACAATGGTACTTGTGTATCCAAACATATATAAACATAGAAAAGGTATGATTAAAAAGAAATTATAATCTTTTTTCTTCTTTTTTTAAAAGCATATTTCTCAAATCTCTTGTAACTAAGGTATTATAATCCTAAGGAACCACGTGTGCTCTGCCATTGACCAAAATGTTATGTGGCACGTGACTGTGCTTACTTTGAAAACAAATTGCCTGTCGTCAGTTTTAATTAAAAATGGATCTTCAACTAACAGGGTTTGTCTTTTCATCTCCAGGCAAGTGATGTTTGCTTCCAGTAGTCTTGGCCACAGCACTAACCAGTGTGAAGACTGCAGTGACAGTTTCAGGTCTCTGACATACATTTCTCTGCCTTTCCCCTCACAACCAGCTTCTTTCTAGCCTTTCTTTTTTTTTTTTTCTTTTTTCTTTTTTTTTTTTTTTAGATTGGCTATCGCCAGGCTGGAGTGCAGCGGCTTGATCTCGGCTCACTACAACCTCTGCCTCCCAGGTTCAAGCAATTCTCCTGCCTCAGCCTCCTGAGTAGCTGGGACTACAGGCATGTGCCACCACACTAATTTTTGTATTTTTAGTAGAGATGGGGTTTCACCATGTTGGCCAGGATGGTCTCAATCGCTTGACCTCATGATCTGCCCACCTCGGCCTCCTATAAGTGTTGGGATTACAGGTGTGAGCCACCATGCCCAGCTGCTTTCTAGCCTTTCTTTCTCTCTGTGGCTCTTCTTTGAAACCTTCATGTTTTATTTCTCCCAGAGAGCTTAACCATGAACACAGCATCTCTAGCAAATACTGTGAGACTCAAAACCACTATTACATTTCAAGTTTGAGGATCGTGGGAGTTAGCAACTGTAAAATGGATTTGCAAATTTGAATCAAGAAACTTAAATTCAGAGGAACATTTGCCCCAAAGACACATGAAAATGGTTTTTAAGTGCTATATTGAGTACTTCTCAATCTTCAGCAATTATTGTTCATGAAATCAATATGATACTAACATGATGCCAAGAGAATGTCATTACAGTAATCCTCCATTTAGTGAGCTGCTTGAACCAGAAGTCAAGTGTGATCAGGATAGTTTCCCCAAAACCTAGAAGACCTGAAAATCTGCATCCAACCCACTTCCCAGGGGAAAGAAATAACCTGGGAAGTCAAGTTGAAAAATAGTCAAATACATTAATTATATGTTCTTTGGAAGTACACAGCATGGAATACAGAGTTAGGGCAAGTATATAAAGTATTATCTATGGGGAGAGGAGTAACTGGAGGTAAAGTTAACTAGACTAAAAACTGGTTCGAGTCCACTGAAGTCATTTTCCCCAAGTAAAGCTGAGAAAATGAGGATATAAATCTCCAACAGCCAAAGGACATTTATGTTGTTCTCATCTAGAATGAGGCAATCCTATTCTTTTACGAAGGCAGGTTTATGCTGATAATTCACATAAACACACTTATTGATATTTAAAGATCCTAAAAGAGGTAGTAAACTCATAAATTTAGAGGGCAGATCAACAGGTAATGTATAGAGGCAGATTTCATTTTGATGTCAGGAGGAATATATTTTGATGTCAGGGTAAAAGATACATAATATAAATTTACCATTTTAACCATTTCAAAGTGTACAGTTATTGGTGTTAAGTAATTCACATTGTTGTGCAACCATCACCACCATCCATCACTGGAACTTTTTCATCATCCCAAACTACATCTCTGAAACATATGAAACAGTAAGTCCCCATTCTCCCCTCGCCACCTCCAAGCCCCTGGTAATCACTATTCTACCTTCTGTATCTATGAATTTAACTATTCTGGTACCTCATCTAAGTGGGATCATAAAATATCTCTTTTCTTTTGTATCTGGCTCACATAATATCTTCAATGTTTGTCCATGTGGTAGCATGTATCAGAATTTCATTCTTTTTTAAAGCTGAATAATGTTCCATTGTATGTGCATATATTTACATACATATACATACATGTTTATACCACATTGTGTTTATCCATTCTTCCATTGATGGATATTTGGATTGTTTCCAACTTTTGGCTAGTTTTCACCTTTTGGCTTTTGTGAATGCTGCTGCTATGAACCTGGGTGTACAAATATCTGTTTGAGTCTCTGTTTTCAATTATTTAGGTAAATACCTAAAGGTGGAATTGCTGGATCATATAGTAATTTTATGTTTAATTTTTGGAGGGCCGTCATGCTGCTTTCCACAGCTGCTACACTATTTTTACATCCCCACTGGCAATGCACAAGGATTCCAATTTCTCAACATTCTTGCCAACACTTGTTCTTTGCTGTTTTTGCTTTTGTTTTACTATCATAGCCATCCTAATAGGTGTGAAGGAGGAATTTTTAGTAACTAGTCCTACACCACAGTGAGATCAGCTGTCCCAAGAGGTAGGGTCTGATGGGTGTGCTCTAACAAAGACTGGACAGACTGACACATTCAGATATGCAGGGGATGCACTGTCCAAGTGTGTCTGGCCACAGAGTGCGTAAGGGCTGAAATCCAGCACACGTTTCACAGGCCAAGATGTGAACTGCGTCTTCGGGGAGGAAGCAATAACATTTCTTTCCCGAAAAAAGTGTCAGCTTGCCAAGCCACATGCCCAAAGGGTCACCTTTTTTTAACGTAAATGATGCCACTTTTA
Organism: Cacajao melanocephalus; assembly: GCA_963573385.1. Taxonomy (NCBI): domain Eukaryota; kingdom Metazoa; phylum Chordata; class Mammalia; order Primates; family Pitheciidae; genus Cacajao; species Cacajao melanocephalus. Next base: position 62,335 of record CAUYLG010009581.1, read on the forward strand.
AAAGCTATTAGTTATTCTGGTTGGCTGATTCTCCCTCATAGAGAAGCTATAAGATTAACATATAGGGTAATACCTAGTCTAATCCTACTAGATGACTGTTACGTGCACTGAAGGATTCTTTCAATGGTGGTGGTCTGTAGATCTCTTTGATGGTTTTACAAAATAGTCCCTAAATTCTTTGACATTCTTACATTGAGAGTTGGGCTCTATATAGCCTCACCTTCAATCTGGGATCTGTGACTGCTTCACTAATAGAATGGAGCAGAAATGACACAGTGCCAGTTTCTAGTCCCAGCCCTTAAGAAAGTGGCAGCTTCCACTTTCTGTCTCTGGGGACATTCACTCCTGGATCCCTGCCACCATGCTGTGAGGAAGCCCAAATAACAAGTCTCCACAAGTCTTTGTGGAGAAACACATACGGAGAAAAACTAACGCTCAACACCAAGCAAGTGAACTATCTTGGAAGTGGATCCTCCAGCTCCCACTACCTGGAGCAAAAACGAGCTGTCGTAGCCAAGCTCTGCCCAATCTGCCGACTGATAAGCAGAGTAAATGAGTGTTGTTGTTTTAAGCCACTACATTTTATAGTGATTTGTTTGGCTGCAACAGACAACCCGAACAGTATGGGATATAAAGTGACCTGTGCTCCAACCTCACATTTCTACAATATGCTGACTCTAGCAGTGCACTGAAGGACTCCAAGGCAGACCTTCCCTGAGGAGGCCCCAGTTTTCACTCACCTGTCACAGGCAGTGGCCTTTGTCCCTCATCTCCTCTCCCACCCCCAATTTAGGATAAAGTCTCCGCCATGATAAAGATGTCGAGACCTACTCTCTGTAAGGTCTGCTTCCTCACTGATTGAATTTCTTGAGGTTTCACGGACCCACACACTGGAACCTTCCATATACTCTCCTGAGGCGCCTTCTTTGCCCTGGGCTGGAAGTCTGGAGCCTTGGGAAGCTGGCTACAAGGTACAAGATAGAAGCAAACCACCTGATCCAGTAAACTGCTGTCCACTTCAGCTCCTCAACTGCCTCTAAGCTTACGAGGGAGCATGCAAGCCAAGCAAAGGAGGCAGGGAACACGGAGAAGAAATCACCCTTGGGTCGTGTTCATCACAGAGCAAATCTGTCTGCACTAAGAGGAAGGGTTCCTCTGCAAGGCCTTTCGGAATTCTGAGTCTTGCCTGTTAAACTCTACCCTCTCTCCTCCACATCCCCCTACCTCTTCTTTCGGGAAGGAAATAGTTAAAAAGACTCCTGCCCTTCAGGGCCTGGAAGAGGGCAGCAGCTTTGTGCTTTTTAGTGGCTGCGTCCCAGGACAGCTGGAAGGTTAGGACGCTCTTGCAGTCCTAGAGTGGAGTGGAAGGTCTGGAGCTTTGGGAGGAGACTGGGAGGAAAGACTGGAGGCGTGTTCCTCCGGAGTTTTCTTTTTCTTGCGAGCCCTCGCGCGCGCGTACAGTCATCCAGCTGGTCTGGCGATTGTAGAGAGGAGGTGGAGAGGCTTCATCCATCCCACCCGGTCGTGGCCGAGGACTAGGGGCTCAGCGAGACTTCCCCTGGAGAAGCAGTGCCCAGGAAGTTTTCTGAAGCCGGGGTCGCTGTGCAGCCTGAGACGCCGCCGCGCCGGAGCCCGGGACACCGGCACCCTCCGCGCCACCCACCCTCGCCGGCTCCGGCTTCCTCTGGCCCAGGCGCCGCGCCGACCCGGCAGCTGTCTGCGGCCGCTGAGCTTCACGGTCGGTGCAAGTCTTTCCTATCGGGGGCTGGGGCTGGGACTGGGGCGGGTACGGGGATGGCGGAGACGCTGCCTGGGCCCCTCGGTCTAGAGCCGGGAACGTTCAGGCCCGAACCCCTTGCAGCTTGGGCGACCCGCCGCAACAGGGACTGGCACCCACCTGCCCAAGGGCGCGCGGGGAGGCGGGCGCCTTCCGTGAGGGGTACGCTCTCGGAGCATGTAGAGTTTGGGGAACTTCACCTCCCCACGTGTAGGGTTTAGGATTCGGATTTTTAGGAAGAGGAAGCCCAACAGTTTTCCCTGGGTGTCCCCTTTTCCCCAGGCATGCAAGAACTTTGAGGAACACCAAGCCCTGTGGCTTGCTCCAGAGCCTGGTTGTGAAGTTGGCTCCACAGCCTTTTCTCACTCGCTTCCTTTTCCTCCCCCACATCTGGATTTGGATATGCCAAGGGTAGCCAAGGGCACTCGGTGTGAGGGACTGAGGTGTTTGGGAAAACCCCCAGTGCAGCTAGTTTTGGAAACCAGCCTGTGGAGGTCTGGGCACTTTGTTCTGTGCTCGCCTTTAAAGGACACTTGTTGCTTCTCACGTGCAGAAAACAAGGGCTGCTTCTAGATAATCACCCTCTGTTTACATCATCCTAATGGCTTTCCCCTGACAGAGTTGGGGGCAGGAGGCATACTGAAGTCAGGCGTTGTCTCTAAGGAGAGTTGCTCATTCCTTAACCGGAGAGCAAAACCACAGAAAACTTGTAAAAAGTTCCTAGTTTACTTGTTTTTTTCCTCCACCTGGAGTTGTCTATGTGTTAGCTAATTGAGAAACACCTTGGCAGTCATTTCATGAAAATTAAATGCTCTAAACTCATGCCATTTTGATAAGGTCTGAATTTCCAAATTACCAATTACAGGTGAACTTTGACTCTGAGGGTCACGTATGTTAAATGGTTAAAGGTTAAGCATAAGGATTAGGTCCTCTTTCTTAATCAAAGTTTTTGCACTCCCCAAACTCTCAGACCCAAAATAGGAAGAGTGCTGAATCTATAGACCATGCCCTTCAGGTCTGAACCTGAGATGCTTCACTAGTGCTATGACTGATGATGACTGATGATTCAAAGCACAGCCTGACTCAGATTCCTGGAAATGAGCTACAGCCCTACCTTAGAAGAACCTGCAGTTGAGGGGCTTCTTTCATTTGGTTTTGTACTTTTCACCCAATGATAATACGGCATCCACATGCCTTTGCCAGGTATCCCTTAGTTTTGCAGCTTAACATGTGTGGAGAGCTGACAGAGAAGTCATCAGAAGTAATTTCTGTGGTGGTGTCATTGTTGGAGGAGGAAGGAAGGGGGTTTTAACTGTAGCTGGCTCATGCCTTTAGAACCCACAGCGTTGACCGGGCATGGTGGCTCACGCCTGTAATCCCAACACTTTGGGAGGCCTAGGCTGACAGATCATCTGAGGTCAGGAGTTCGAGACCAGCCTGGTCAACGTGGTGAAACTCCATCTCTACTAAAAATACAAAAATTAGCCAAGTGTGGTGGTGGGTGCCTGTAATCCCAGCTACTTGGGAGGCTGAAGCAGGAGAAATGCTTGAACCCAGAAGGGTTGCAGTGAGCTGAGATTGTGCCACTGCAGTCCAGCCTGGGTGACAAGAGTGAGACTCTATCTCAAAAAAAGAAAAAGAAAAAAGAACCCACAGTGTTGGCCTTACCCCCTTCCATTAATCACCTAATGGAGCAGACCAGCATGCTAATGTTCAAAGCACCACGGGACCTCTGACGAGTAGAGCAGTACCCACCGTAGCCAGGCCAGTTCACAGGTCAGTTCCCAGCTGACTGTAACCAGGAGAGAGCCATTCCATTTCTGGAAAGGGCCTTTTCTCTCTCATTTTTAAGAAAGCTGTTTTTGAAGGTTCCCTTTCAGTTGAGAAGCTGGAAGACGTTAGTCACTCAACAGCACCAGATATGAAAGTATTTATTCTCCCCCCATCTCTGTGATCCAAAGAGGCGGATGACAAGAAGCTTTTCTCTTGGAGTCCTGGTCTTCACTTTGGAATGGAAATGGTGGCATTTCATAGGTCTATTAATATTCAGCCAGATACTTGCTCCAAACTATAAGAAGCAGGAAAAAACTGCAAATTGTTTATAATTAAGTCTAGTCAGAGCTGACAGTTACATGGCATGCCTCTAGACTTGAAAAATTGATATTTTTTTCTCATTTAATCAGAGTGAGTCAAGTCCTATAAGCAAAGTTACGTGTCCTGCCATTTCTTGGCTTTGAAGCCTTGACCTAAACATGTAACTTCTTCAAGACTCTGGTTTCCTTATAAGTAAAATGGAGATATTGCTCCTGCCTTCCTAGAGTCGTAAAGCTCAAGGCAAATAACAGATACATATATAATAAGTTACTATGTATATTTTTATTTTGGATTTGGTGGGGAAATGTCTGGGGAAGGCAAAAGTGTGCAATACTTGCACTTTATATTTACCCTTTCTATATAACTTGAATAAAAATACTTTCTATATAACTTCACTAAATCTTATTTTATCCTCGTATTGGCCAAACCTAAGCTTTACTGATTTCCCGAGATAATTGTCAAAATTCCTAAAAGTGGTTAATACCAACCTTGAAGAGACTCAGAAAAAGGACTCAATTTTTTTAACTTTTTTTTTTGAGACAGGGTGTCACTCTGCTACTCAGAATGGAGTGCCATGACTCGATCATAGCTCACTGCAGCCTTAACCTCTTGGGCTCAAGCAATTCTCCCACCTCAGCCTCCCAAGTAGCTGGGACTCTGAGCGTCTAATCTTTTTTATTTTTTGTAAAGACGGAGTCTCACTAAGTTGCCCAGTTACTCCTGGGCTCAAGTGATCCTCATGCTTTGGCCTCCTAAAGTGCTATGATTATAGGCATGAGCTGCCACATCAGCCAGGACTCAATTTTTTTAAGGTTAAATTATGACCTGGGTATATACATCACAGACACATACACATACCATTGCATAAATCAGATTATGTCTTCATTTGAAGATTCATAAAAGCCTACAGAAAAGGAAATACATAAAATATTGAAATAGGAGGGGCTATTTTTAATTATCTTTGATTATTTCATTACCCCAACCTTCCTCATTTTCTCAATGGCTTTTCTTTAAGGATTAAAGGTCTCCTAAACTTCCTGGACAGGAAGGACCACTTGCTCTCTGCAAGTGACTTAAAAATAAATAAATAAATAAATAACCACAGCAGATGGTCTTTGAAAATGTCTAACCACCCTCCTGAGTCTATTGCTTCATCTTAACTCTGGAGATATCTTTAAAATATTTTAGGTACAAATAAAGCACGAGAATGACAGACAGGATGGTTTAGTGTTTAACAGCTCTGGTTCAGAGTTGGACTGACCTGCCTTAGAATCACAGTGCTGCCACCTACCACCTGTGGCCTTGACAAGCTGCTTCACCTTCCTGGGCCTCTGTTTCCCTTTCTTCAAAATGGAACCATGGATCTACATCACAGGACCATTGTATGGATTACAGGGCATCATGCACATATAGTATTGAACACAGTGACTGGTATATAATAAATGTAGCTATATAGGATGGTTAAAAGATAGCATAGGGACAGATGTCCCTTGGAAAACCAAATACTATAACTAGCCTGGGAAAGTTCATTATTCCCATTTCATTCATCAACAAATACCATACTGTGATGATAATTTCTGAGAAACGAAAAAGCAAATAAAAACTCCTGTAGAAAATGTAGATTTTATATATTAAACATCAAGGTTCCCAAAACAAATATTTTGTTTTTATCAATTCTTTCGCTTTTAGTTGAAACTAAAATTGTTAGATGCATTAATGGTGTTACCCAGAGTTCTGATTAACATCTTGTAGCACTTTAGATGGCTACCTATGCTGCACTTTATTCCTGTGTTCATTATTTACCATATGCAAAACAGCACACCTTTTAGAAGATTCAATTTTTAAATTTGGTAATTTTATTTTATGTCTCAATACTCTGTCCCCTTTACTCAGCATATACTGCCTTTTCTCTTACATTAAAAAATATGTTTGTATCTCAACTCTTGAAGATTTTTGTAATTCAGGCTCTTATCAGCCTGAATGTAGAGAAAGAAGTAACTACTACTTGAAGGAAAAACTGACATAGCCTCGTCCATATTATGATGTAGATATTAAGTATAGCTATGAAGAGAGATGAGAGACAGAAAGCGAGAGAGATAGAGAGATGGAGACAGAGCTAGAAATGGAGATGGAGACAGAGATAGAAATGGAGACAGAGATGATGGAGATGGAAATGGAGATAATGGAGATGATGGAGATGATGGAGGTGATGGAGATGATGGAGGTGATGGAGATGATGGAGATGGAGATAATGGAGGTGATGGAGATGGAGATGATGGAGATGGAGGTAATGGAGGTGATGGAGATGGAGATGATGGAGATGATGAAGGTGATGGAGATGATGGAGATGGAGATGGAGGTGATGGAGATGATGGGGATGGAGATGGAGATGAAGATGAAGATGGAGACTGACATAGAGGAGATAGATCTTGCCCTAATAGAGCTTTGGTTTTTTTTCTGATTTTGCTCTGCCATAGGGTAACCTGCTGTACATGTATCTTACCTAATCACCAAATATATCCTGCATTTTAATTGAATCAATAAATAATCATTGTGATCTTTTTGGCAACCAGATTTTATAACAAAAATTATTTTTCCTTTTGTTTCAGGTGAAAAAAAAAGTGAAGGTGTAAAAGCAGCACAAGTACAATAAGAGATATTTTCTCAAATCTGCCTCAAGATGGAAACCGTTTGTCTCAGGGCATCCTTTTGGCTGGCACTGGTTGGATGTGTAATCAGTGATAATCCCGAGAGATACAGCGCAAATCTAAGCAATCATGTGGATGATTTCACCACTTTTCGTGGCACGGCGCTCAGCTTCCTGGTTACCACTCATCAACCCACTAATTTGGTCCTACCCAGCAATGGCTCAATGCACAACTATTGCCCACAGCAGACTAAAATTACTTCAGCTTTCAAATACATTAACACTGTGATATCTTGTACTATTTTCATCGTGGGAATGGTGGGGAATGCAACTCTGCTCAGGATCATTTACCAGAACAAATGTATGAGGAATGGCCCCAACGCGCTGATAGCCAGCCTTGCCCTTGGAGACCTTATCTATGTGGTCATTGATCTCCCTATCAATGTATTTAAGGTAGGAAGTAACCACACATGTATTTGCAGGTTTAAATCCATGCTCTGATTCCACATGGAGAGTTGCTGCAGACTTTTCTGACTTTTGGAATTTTATCTGTGTTTTCACTGAGAGCTATTTCTGCTATCTTCAAACTACTAGTTTTAAGATTTTAAAATTTTATTATCTGTCTTATGTTACACTTAGTTTCCACCTTAATTGTAACAAAATAGTATTTCAGAGATGAAGTTCAAAATCATGGACTTTCATGACTTGGATTCTCATGCCAGTCCTGAGCTTGCTAGTTGGGCAGGCAGTCTTGGCAAGATCCCTGGATTTTTATGAAATGCGATTTCCAGGGTAAGAGCTACTGAGCCCAGAAAATACTTGAAATAAACATATTCTTAGGTTTAGTTACCTGTTGGATATGATGCTGTTCTGAAGCCAGATATCTATAGTCCAGCTAGAAATTAATGGTAATGATTTTATTTTGACTAACTAGATTAATGATTAAAGAAAAAGGGCATCCTGGCTTTTCTCAGTGATTTGGGTGACTTAGAGATAATGGGGTCCACATGATAGCAGGCCTGTGTTGACCTTGCTGAGCAGCATTACTAACTAAAACCATTTAAAAGTGGCCTGCTTTCCTCAGTCTTCTTCATTTTCTTCAGTCTGCATTTATCGAGCACCCACTGTGTGCCCACCCCTGAGCTCAGCAGTAAGGAACCAAAGACAAACACAACAAAGTCAGTGCTCAGTGAGAGAGGAAGATAACTAACCAGTCTGTGATCACCTTGTTTGCAGACTGTATTAGGCCATTTTTACATTGCTAGTAAAAAAAAAAAAAAAAGGCTGGGTAATTTATAAGGAAAAGAGATTTGATGATTGGCTCACGGTTCTTCGGGGGCACGTGCATGGCTCCAGCATCTGCTTCTGGTGAGGGCCTCAGGAAGCTTCCAATCATGGCAGAAGGGGAAGGAGTACAGGCACATAACATGACAAGAGCAGAAGCAAGAGAGAAAGGGGCAAGGCACCACACTTTCAAACAACCAGATGTCTCGAGAATCACTCACTAATACAAGGACAGCACCAAGCCATTCAGAGAGATCTATGACCCCCATGACCCAGACGCCTCCCACCAGTTCCTACCTCCAACGTGGGGGATTACATTTCAACATGGGATTTGGAGGGGACAAACATCCAAACTATCAGAGACTACTTAGTCCCCAAACAAACTAAAGCCAAAGGAATTAGATATTCCATATTTGGTCTACTTGTTGTGAGGGAAAAATTGCTGCAAGATTTCAAATGTACTAAAATTCAAATGAAATGGCCTGATCTATGCCAGATTTTATGAAATGTGTTTATTCTAAACCCAGGAAAAGCATTTTCCTCAGTCTTGTTTTTTTCTTCTATGTATTATACATAGAAAGCAACTATTCTAAGAGGTAATATTCTGAAATATTACTTTAAATGGCAAGTGTTGTCAATTGAAGATATAACACATTTTAAGTAAAACAGTAATCTCTCAGTTTCCAATAAGTACACTTAAGCTGTGGTTAAATTATATTACCCTAGCAGAAAAATGGGTGGAATGACAATATAGATGAAAACAATGGTTACAGTTTTGACATTACAAATAAATCTTCCCAAAATTATACCAATACACTGTTTCCAACATTGGAGAGATTAGAGAACAAATAGTCAAAAAATTATCATCTCTTTCCACAGGATAGCATAAATACATGTGTTTTCTATTAGAGCTTAAAATAGGAGTTTAGGACCAAACTATGATGTAAAATTGAAAATGCATAATTGATTTAAAATGTTTAGCATATGCTACATAACTTTAATTTTTTCTTTTAAGAAGTTTTCTTTTTATGTGCACACAACCACTTGACTTTCTCCTGACCTTTCTCTTTAATGATAAATTGGAAAATTCAAATTTTAACTCTTCAGCCATCACAGTGTGTAGTATCAAACATTGATTATTCATGCTTATCAACTAGTGAACCAATCCATCATGGCTCAAGAAAATAATTAACCATCTCCGAATTAATAAATCCCTGCTGCTGTTAACCCTGAAGCACACTATGTAGATTAAGCAGCTTCTTAGCAAATCAATACCCACAACTGCTGGGAAGGATACCTGCCTATCTCTTTGAGGTGCTACTGCCAATTACCAGACTAAACTTCATTTCTATTCCATGGCAACGTTTTAAGTCAGATCATCTGGAATGTCTCCAAATTTGGTAAAAATGCAAATAAAACTTTTACATTCACCTAGCAATGAATAAAAATTAACACATTCTTATTTGAACATATGGTTCTCCCCTCCTGGGAATCCAATACTTTGTATACCTTACTGTAGTTCTAAATAATGTGGACCGTTTGGTATTTTTACATCATGGGAGTACGTTTGTGTAATTCCTATTTTTCTAAAACTTGTGTAATGAGTCATTTAACCATCATTAATTTTAGAAAGTAAACCTTTTGGGCTAAAAAAAAAATACTCTTTTGTTATTTCTGTCTTTTTCCAGAGAAAAAGACAAAAAAGCATCGGAGTGTGCTAAAAACCTTCACAGTATTTAGGAGCGATCTCCACATCTTTCTGTCATCCTCTTCTGTAGGTCAGGAGACCATACATGTTGCTATTCTTCTGACTTCTAACCAGGATAGTCAAGAGATCCTTCCAAGCAATGTGAGTTTAATTTTGGTGCTTTGGAGTCTCTCACATACCAAACCTGTAGATTCCTCTAACCATGTCAAGTTCACTACTTCTATATTGCAAGGCAAGGTAGCAGCTGTCTATCTCACTTTAACATTACATTTACGTAGGTATGAAAATAATGCATACAATTGGGGAATATTCAATTAAAGGGATGCATGAGCCTTCTTTATTTCCCTCAGTATTAGGAGGATTAGGTTGAAAGAAGAATAAATGGTTGAAAGTATCGAATATGCTCAATACTTTCAACCATTTATCAAAGTTGAAAATATCAAAGAAAGATGAGTTTTGAACCACACGTTTTTGTGTTTACCAATTATAGTAATTGCTTTTATTTTTTAATTTGTATAAATTTTGGAGGTGCAACTGTAGTTTTGTTACATGCATATATTGCATAGTGGGGAAGTCAGGGCTTTTAGGGTATCCATCGCCAGAATAACATACATTGTACCCACTAAGAAATTTCTCATCATCCACTGTCTCAGTTGCTGTTATGCTCAGTTCTAAGGTGTCTCCAGACAGACAACATTGCTTTGAGTCATATCAGAGTCAGCATAAGTGGAAGTAGACTATTTAAAGATTGTATTAATATCTGAGGCAAGCTAGAATTGCTGATTATACTGTAATAATGTTATAAGAAAAAGAAGGCATGATATTCTTCCTATTAACATTTTATTCCCTTTCTCTCACTTTGAAAAAGATTGTACTTAAAGGTTTCATAGATCAATGTGATATAAAACACAACTGAAAAGTAATGCAACAGCTATCAAACAGCTGGGCTGTTTCTGATGTCCTTAACCCGTGTAGCTGGTGCTTGGTGGCTCTGATGGCCTGTGGCATGGAAGGTGGGGTGGGGTCATTCCACACCTGAATTGTCAGAAATTTAATTCCTTAATTGATCTCCATATCTTCAGAGCTTCTTCCCCACAACAAATCCTGGACTTTGCTTCCATCTGTCAAGTGCTACTGCTTCTACAAAAGCACCCAGGAGCTCCCATCTGTCCCCCTCGTCCCCCATGTTTAGCAGTCAGGGCCCTCCACACTCTAGCCATACTTTCCTACTAATTCCCAACATGCATGGCTCAGCTCTGTCAAAATGCTATCACTACTCCCAAGGAACATTCTTTGCCCTACATAACATTCTCAGAGAGACTGAATATAGTCACCAAATTGCTGCTGCTGAAGCACTTAGAGATCCTAGTTTGAAAAATGAGTTAGGCCTAGAATTATATATGTTGCATCAAACAGAAATAACCCAAAAGATGAAAAGAAGCTCCTCTAGCCCTTGTTACACACACTCACACACACACACACACAAAACCTGATGATAAAAGAAAGTCAGCAATCTAAGAAAGTAAAATGCAAGGGGGAAGGAACCAAGACAAGCCAATGACTACCAATTGCCCTCTTGGTTTTCAAACACAATGGCCTTGCAAATGGTAGTGTGTGAAGAAAAGCTATTTCTAAGATTATCAAAGGATAAGTCTGATTTTCAGTTGTTCAAAAAAAAGATAATATTACTAATTGCAGTCGAAGCTTGACAAAAGGTGGAAGGAGAGAGGGAAAGGAGTTGGCAGACTTTTTCATACACCCAAGCTTATAACCCATACTGCTGATGGATTCAATTTGTCAAGAAATTACATTATCTGCTATCGTAAATTTTCAAGAACAAAAACTTGGCCAAGTAAATTAATCTGTATATAGGACATTTACATTTGTTAGAATGGCAAAATAGTTAAAACATTGTCTCCATGTAGGGGACCAAAAATAACCCCTGATTACTAGATGACAAAATTGATGAGAAGTATAGAATTTAATAATTTTATTATTTAATAATTCATGAGATTACATGTATGCCACAAAGGTTGTCTATAGGGAGATGGGTTATAATTTTGAATAGAGTGGAAGCCCTAAAAGTGGTATTTGTGCACGAGCCAAGGCGTGGCACCATGTAGCTTTAGGATAACAGCCCCGCCCTATGTACACCCAGATATTTCCATATTTCGCTGTACCTCTCCTCTTACACAGAAACAAGAATGTGGGGAAATGTACGTATGAGAGAGATGGAGTAAAGACGATTAGAATGGTGGCCATGGAAAGAAGCAAGAGGTAGAGTCCACTAGCTTGCCACAGATGCTTTTGACATGCATAGCAGGGAGCTGACGCTATCGATAATATGCCACATAAATCACGTCTCCACTTAGCACATGGCACAAAGCAGATCTGTGAGAACAACAGTGATAGAATCCAGTAACTTGTTGATTACTAATTCTGTCTATCCTAAGCAACCACCCCTTACTGAGGACAACAATGAAAAATAAACAAATCCTATTTATACATGAAATTACCAGGAATATTTTGCAATGAAAAGTCAAGACTCTCAATATGCTGCTCTGGCAGAGGATCTGAACAATGTGGAAACCAAAGACATCCACAGAGAGCCAGTTATCTCAATGTTCACAGAGCTTTTGACATCTTGTGCAACTGGGATCCATCCTTTTGGGGCAGCTTTACAAAAGTTGCTTCTTGACATATCAAATCACCACAGCAATTTGTGTCTTAAAAATAAATTGTCACAACCTACGGATTAGATACTTCAAGCATAGTAGATGTTCAGTAATGCTTGTTGTTACGATTTGAAATGCTTGTTGTTACGATTTGATTCGACAAGGGCCTTTACTCTTCAATTAACTTCAAATCAGATTAATCTGAGATATTCAAATTAAAATGATGATGACGGTGGGGGTGGTGGAGGTGGTGACGATGATGATGATGATTTGTCAAAGGGATTCTTCATTTATAGACAAGGCAGAAGACATTAGCTGTGGTATGCACGTGCTATTCCCCAACTTAGTCAAATTACCTACCAAATTCTGTATGTGATGAGGCTATTTCCCTTTTACTGCATCATCAAGCAAATAAAAACACACTTTTCTCATGTACTCCAAGAATCATGCTGTAAGCATAAAATTAGCTAGAGAAACTGCATTCTCTAAATTTTAAGAGAGAAAATGTGTCCCTTGACCAAGATCTCTGTTCTTCACTGGTACATTGTATTCCAGCTAGACATTTTCCCATAGGGTAGCTCTGATGCTGCCTCCTCTGCAAGCACGTCTCTCTCCATGCTTTTCCGCTACCTCTCTCTACTCCAGCTAACCTGGCCTGTCTGAGTCCTTCTACCTGGAATATGGTCCTTCTACCTGGAATATTTTTTCCTCAGGCTTTCTCTGGCTTATTCCACTTTATTCCTTGAATCTCAGCTTAAGCATCTCTTTCGCAAATATCTATGATCCAAACTGGGTTAGTGCCGCTCCCAAGACCCCCTTTATTAACCCCATACTAGCACTTAACATACACTGTATTGTATTTGCCAGCTTCTTGGCCTGTCTGCAAGTTGTTTGAGGCGTGCTACCATCATTCTCGTTTATTACTATATCTCCTGTGCCCAGCTTTAAAAATATTTGATAAATGAGTACAAAAAGAAAATGTACTGTAGTTGCCTCTATTAGAATGTTTTTCTCCCATGCAATTCCAGATCTAAAAGCAGACCTGCTTATTGAGTTTATTGAATTTCTATCTTTTTTTCTGAAAATCAGAATGCCTCAGGGTCCATAAATCTGCAAGAAGCTCGTGGGAAGCAGAGCAGCACATAACAGCAAGATGGTTTTTCACTTCCCTTTGTCTCTAGGGGTCAAGAGTTCTTGTCTCGTGGTTCAGGCATTGTGTTAACTATTTCTGTGCAATATTCATTCTTTAAGCACAGTTGTAACTGTAGTTTTGATTGAAATATTAACCTATAAGTGATCTGGAATATCAAAATAAACATTCATATCGCAGAATTTTTTTGTTTTGCTCTTGAGAGAATAAGAAATTACGCTAACTAGCTAGCTTAAGAATATATGTACATATAAAATGACAGGGTGATAAATTTATTAGCCAATTTGCTATTTGTTATAAGGAAGTTGCTGTCTGGAAAGGCTTCAGAACCCTGTCCAGCTCTACCTCCCCTTCTGACTTTTCATTTCCTGTGTCTGGGAACCTCATTGCCTTCTCTCATGGTCATGTTAAGTAATTATTCTCATGTGAGGTTACTCTGCTAACCCTCGGCATTTGGTTCACAGCACAGCTATTCCCGCGTCAGTAATGGAGGATGGAAACCGTCCATCACTGCGAGACTGTTCCCATGGCTGAGGAGGGAGAGATGGTTTCAGTCCCGTTCTTGTTAGTAAAGTGTTGAGATGTAAACAGATTCATGGCTGATGATATTCCCCCATCAAGAGGTTCATTTTAGCTCACTGGAAGAGTTTGCTATATTCTAAACTTAATATAAAATAACGATGCATGAAAGTTTTAGGTTTAAGAAAAGAATTTTCACAGGATACATTGTGTGTGCCTTTGTGTGCTTGTGTGCGTGTGTGTGTGTGTGTAAATGTTGCTCTGATTTCAGCATTCTGATCAAGAAAAGCAGTTCAGGCCATTTTATTCTGAAGTATTTCTATAGGGTAGTCTTGTGAGTTGCTTGATTATTATACAAAGTGTGTGCAGTTAGTATAAAGAGTGTGTAAACTAAAATGAAGGGGGCTGGGGAATCAAGTTTGTTGTCTCTGAAGTTGATTTTGAGACTGGAGTGGTTAAATAAACACTATTCTAAGAAATTCTATCAAAATAAATTTGATATACTGCCAGAAATTCTACAACTGCCTTCTGGATCTACCACATTCTCTTGGGAGTTAGAGCTACTGCTTTCTATAGCTACAATTTTATTTTTAACTAGGTCTAGTTTTTGTTGGAAAAACTGTCCTAAGATTAAAAGTTAATAGTTGAAATTAAATTTAATAATAAAACTGAATGTATCATTCGGCATTAATTTTTGGTAGCCTTAGGTTTAAATTTGAACATCAAATATTATACAGAATTGCATGCTCTGAATCGTCTATTTAAATTTTGTGTGTTTTTGCAGAAGAGCAATCTGGAAAAAATAAAATAAATAAATGTGGAAGGTTTGAAGCCCTCAATATTCTTGAGCTCAGGAACCTAAAATCAAATGTGGCCTCAGAAAGACTGAGTATTATTTTTGGATTTGCACATTTAGAGGTCACTTCTCAGAACCTAAACACCTCTAAGAGTTTTACTGACATTCTAACTTTTAAAACTACTTCCTTGGAGACTAGTACCAAGAAAGGAAGCAAGTCAAATCTTGCGTCTCATACTTGCCTTAAACATGAGACTCCTGTTATTTTAGATCAAATTTATACTAGAAGGCAATAGAGATGGCAACTCATTCACCACTTGTTTACTCAGTGTTATTAGGTCTTTCTTCTCCAACTGCTCTTCATTTATTCAATAAAGACACTGGGTAAATAGCAGCAAACAAAACAGATATCTTTGCCCTCATGGATTCTGGTAGAAGAGCAAGACAAAAAGGGAGATAAGTAAATAAATACATAGTCTGTAAGATAAGTGCTAAGGAGATAAGTACAATGGGGAAAGGGAATGGAAAGAAGAGAGATGGGATATTGAGTGGGTGACCTCAATACAAGGTGACAGTTGAGTAAAAACTTTAAAGGGACGAAGGAGCAAACCATGCCACTATATAAGGTAAGGGCATTCCAGTTAGAGGAAATAGCAGGTGCAAAGGCCCTGTGGCAGGAATGTGCCTGGAGAGTTAAAGGAAGAGCAAGGAGGCCTTGGTGGTTGAGTGGGAGAGAGAGAGAGTAATGCCAACGAGATCACAAGGGTATGAGGGTGGAGCAAGAGCAGGGGAGAGGTAGAGCACCTAGGCCCTGATGGCATGGTGACTACATCATCTATTGTGCAAACAGGACAATTTTGAGAGTGAAGGGAGACACTATCATTATGTCAGGACAGTAGGCACAGACCAGGACTGTCCTGGGTAAACAAGGAAAACCTATACACCTTTAAAAAGTCTTTGGCTTCTTTCTCTGAATGAGATAAGAAGTTTTTGGAAGGTTATGTCCAGGTGAGTGACATGATCTGGTTTACATTCTAGCAGGAACATTCTGGCCAGGCATGGTGGCCTATGCCTGTAATCCCAACACCTAGGAAGGCAGAGGTGGGAGGATAGCTTGAGCCCAGCAGTTGGCTACTATGTTGAAAACATTTCCTAAATCAATGAAGGAAAAATATGCGTCTTAAAATATGTTACATATACTAATATAGAACATGAGAGTATTACCTAAAGCATAGTGTTTACTCTATGCCAAGCTAAGTCATGTGACCCTCCCAACAAATCTATCACATGCTACTGTTGCCTGAATTTTAAAATGAAAACAGTAAGGGCAAGAGTGTTAAGTAACTTCCTCAAAGTCACACACTAGAAATGGCAGGTCCAGGATTTGGATCCAGCCTGATCCCAGAGGCTGTGGTGTTAGCCAGCCTGCCATTCTGTTCTTCCACACACCTCATAAGACAAACCTTATAATTACCAAAATGTCAGCCCTAACACAAATAGACTTTCAAAGACTGTTCAAAGAGGAAAATGTTCCCTTTTATCTTCTCTACTAAATCCAACAGCTTCATTAGTTCCTTCTTTAAGACAGAAGTAACACATTGTAAAGAAAATGTGTATAATAGAGATTGCACTCCAAAATAGCATCTATGTTATAAATCTTACAGATGGCCTTGGGACATCTGGTGAACAAGATTTCTGTAGCCTGTATTCATTGCCATGTCAGTAAGGTCAACTGACAGGAGGAGAGCCAGAAAATAAAAAATAAATAAACTGAGAGGAAAGATTGAGTTATTTGATGGACTAATTGCCTCGACACATCTGCTCAGAGAAATGCGTTTTGCCAAATGGGTGGCTCGTCTAGTTGTCACTTGAAAGGCAAGGCAATCTGTGGACAGGATATAGAATGAATGCCTATGGCTGGCCCATAGTTTTAATTAGGATAGAAACATCAGGCTTTACTGATAAAGCTAGAGGTTGCATTTCTAGACCTTTCTCCCTGGGTGTTTACCAGATGCACAGGAGTTAAAAAGAGGGTGTGGAAGCATAAGAGATAACATTTGTGGATATGTCTAAACTGATCATTAGAAAGAAACCAGGAATCCTCAATTTTTAAAGATTTGCATATAAAGTATAACTTTTGTGAAATAGTTCCATTAAATCTAATGCATAATGAACTTCATTATTAATTCCTAATTTTAAAAGCAACAAATAAAGAAAACATTATTGAGCATTTTTTCAATGTCAAAAATATTGCTTATCAAAATATGAAAGGTAGTGGATACATGTTTCTTAAGAAAATATTGAATAACACATTACACCTCATCCCACATAAGTTTTACGTCACATAAAGCAATTTTGCAGAATGTCTGCACAAAAAAAAAAAAAAAAATCTCTCACCACTGTGAACTTTTAGTTTGAAAAAAGATTTAAAGCTCAGTTTTCACCAAATAGAAATGTCTAGAATACAGCAAAGTTTCTCTTTTAAAATGGTGTCATTTATGTCATAAGTATGGTATTTCACTGCATGTTTTCATTGTTTCCACAAATTTTTCTTGTTTATAGAAGCTAAATCTATGAAAATTCGGGTTATGTTATATCATATAAGAGTTTTTTAGGCCAGGCGCAGTGGCTCACGCCTGTAATCCCAGCACTTTGGGAGGCCAAGGCGGGCGGATCATGAGGTCAGGAAATCGAGACCATCCTGGCCATGGTGAAACCCCGTCCCTACTAAAATACGAAAAATTAGCTGAGTGTGGCAGCGTGCACCTGTAGTCCCAGCTACTCAGGAGGCTGAGGCAGGGGAATCGCTTGAATCCGGGAGACAGAGGTTGCAGTGAGCCGAGATCGCACCACTGCACTCCAGCCTGGCGAAAAGAGCAAGACTCCGTATCAAAAAAAAAAAAAAAAAAAGAGTTTTTTAAACATTTAAACATGTGATTGAAATTTAGCATACATACAGAATAATTTGCCTAAGCATCAGCTTTGTTAATTTTCACAAAATGAACACCTGTGTAACTAGGATCAACAAACAGCGTTACCAGCACCCAGAAGTCTCCCAGTCACTACACTAACCCTTAAGCCACTCACTTTCCTGACTTCTAACAGAATGAATTTGTTTGCCTGTTTTCGTGCATGTGGAATCCTATGATGCCTGTACGTATTGTGTCTGGCTTCTCTTACCCAGCGTTATGTTTGTGAGAGTCATCCATATTGTTGCATTCACTTGTAGTTCAATCGTTCTCATTATTGTATAGTACTTCACTGTGTGAATATCACACTTTATCAATTCTACTAAAGGCAGGCATTAAATAGTTTCTAGTTTTGAGCTATTCTGAATAGTGCAGCTGTGGACATTCTCCTATGCATCTTTTTTGTGTATATACATGTTGAATATCTATGTACATATATAGATATAGAAACCTATAGATGTGTATATAATGATACATGTAATATTTATGTATCAACATATATAGCCATATACTAAATATATACTTCTCATATAATTTTTCCTGATCATAACCCTTTTATATTTTACTATTCAGTAATGTTGGACAATTAAACTAGGGTATGGTACAGAATTAAGAACTAGGTAGAAGAATTCTTTTTATTCTTTTTTTAGACATGGGGTCTTGCTTCATTGCCCAGGCTGGTTTCAAACTCCTGGCTTCAAGTAATCCTCTCCTCTAAGCCTCCCAAATTACTGGGATTACAGGCATGAGCCACCATGCCTGGCCAAGAATTCTTTTTTAATTCTAAAAGTTTAAAGACCTGTATGGCCTGTGTATGAATCTGGTCCATGGTAATTATTTGCCTTTCAAGAAAATCTATTATCTGTCTTCATAATGGATAATTCCCAAATCAGCTCACACATTGACTAAGCACCTATAGAAAACACAGAGGAATCTAGGATAACCATGCCTTCAAATTGCTCACTAGCCTGGATACCAGCAGAGTTTTATACTCAAGTATTTTCTTGGACTTTTTGAAACCCAAGAACACAAAGATACTATTTTTCATGTGAAATACCTCTAAAAATGTTCATTGAAAGTAGAAAAACTGGCATCTTAATACAAGATTGCTAGGGTAGGGAGGGTTGTCATAGAAATTTATCAAATTGGAACACATGAAGACAGAGCTAAAATAAAAATTTTGTTTAATATCTTCAGCAAAATTTGCATTTGCAACATCCCAAAAAGAAATTTTATTTATGAAAATCCACTGATCACCTATGAAATTGAACTGTCTTACAATGTAAATACTACGTACTCCCAGGAAGGCATTCAGAACTCTGTGAAATGTCTAAGCACTGGATTTTTACAATCTTATGAGTAAGAGTTTAAATATAAGTAAGCCATTGACATTTTTCCTGCTTTTTGTTCTGGGGAAATAGCTTCACAGTAATATTTTGATTAATTTTATGGAGCAACTTCAGAATCATCTCCAGCTCCTGTACCATCATAAAGGAAGTCAATCTAGAGGGACTGGTATGCACTAAGGTGATATTCCAGAGCCCATTTTCAAGCACTTCTGCTTTCTCCTGCTTGATTCCCTCACCCATGGGGCCAGCAAACAACACCCAGTGGGCCAAATCTGGCCCACCACTTCTTTTTGTAAATGAAGTTTTATTGGAACACAGCCTTACCTATTGCTTACGTATTTTCTATGGCAGCTTTTGAGAGTAGTTTCAACAAACACCATATAGCCCAGAAAGCCTGAAATATTTACTATCTGTGGGCATTTATGGAAAAAGTTTGTCAAGCCTGATGGCATCTCACCAACTGCCCTGCCTCTGCCTCTCATCCCTGCCTCTCATCTACCTCTACTTGGTCCCATGGAAAGTCAAAGCTCAAGATCTGAAATTCATAAATATGAATAAGACTTTATAACCTTTTTCTCTTCTTAATAGAGATGGGATTTCATTTTGTTTCCCAGGCTGATCTTGAACTCCTGATCTCAAGCAATTCTCTTACCTCAGTCTCCCAAAACACTAGGATTACAGGCGTGAGCCTCTGTCCCCAGACACTTCATAACATTTGATATGTTTAAGTGGCTAATCCCTTAACCCCAAAAATAAATGGGCATAATCTCAAGAAATCAAAATATATTTTATTTTTTAAAATGGTTTGCCACTGATGTTGAATAAATTACTTGACCTCCCAAGTCATTCTTTCTTTTCTTTTTCTTTTTCTTTTTTTTTTTTTAAGAAAGGGCCTCACTACTACCCAGGCAGGAGTGCAGTGGTGTAATCACAGCTCCCTGCTGCCTCAGCCTCCTGAACTCAAGCAATCTTCCCACCTAAGCCTCTCAAGTAGCTGGGACTACAGGCACATGCTACCGTGCCCAACTAATTTTTTAAATTTTCGTAAAGATGGGGTCTCACTATGTTGCCCAGGCTGGTCTCAAACTTCTGGACCCAAGTGATCCTCCCACCTTGCCTCCCAAAGTGCTGGGATTATAGGCATGAGCTACCACCACATTCAGCCTTAAGGCATTATTTTTTTTTTTTTGAAAAATGAATAAATAATGAAGGGTCCATTTCATGGCATCTCACTAGGCATAATGACACAAAGTAGGCCTATTTCTAAGCTGACAACCAACATCAGTTACAACAACCAAGGTCTTGTCTCTTAATGTTCTCAATTTATGTCAGTAAACATCAGAACTTTGGTCCATGAGAGGTCTTGGCAACCACAAGTCATATGTTTTCTAATCAAAATTGAACAATTTTTAAACTCTTTGTCACACATTTAGAGATATTCAATACATTGTCCTTCAGGTAATTAAAAGCAGCACTAAACCAAGTGGTCCGATTTTTGGGTAGCCATTTATGTTTCAGTTAAGAAAAAGAGGCCAGGCGCGGTGGCTCACACCTGTAATCCCAGCACTTTAGGAGACTGAGGTGGGCGGATCACGAGTCAGGAGATCGAGACCATCCTGGCCCAAATGGTGAAACCTCGTCTCTACTAAAATATGAAAAACTAGCCGGGCATGGTGGTGCACACCTGTAGTCCCAGCTACTCAGGAGGCTGAGGCAGGGAAATCACTTGTACCCGGGAGGCAGAGGTGCAGTGAGCCAAGATCATGCCACTGCACTCCAGTATGGTAACAGAGCAAGACTCTAACACAAAAAAATAAAATAAAATAAAATAAAATGGAAAAGGAGACTATGAAGATTTTTCATTTATTTTAGGGAAATTTCATACAAAAATATAGTTACTCTCTAAAAGTGTTTTTTTTTTTTTTTTTGTTATATATTCTCGCACTGGAAGCCAGGTTGGAGTGCAGTGGCACGATTTTGGCTCATTGCAGCCTCTGCCTCCTGGGTTCAAGTGATTCTCCTGCCTCAGCCTCCCGAGTAGCTGGGATTACAGGCACCCGCCACCATGCCCAGCTAATTTTTGTATTTTTAGTAGAGATAGGGTTTCACCATGTTGGCCAGGCTGGTCTCGAACTCCTGACCTCAGGTGATCCACCCGCCTCAGCCTCCCAAAATGCTAGGATTACAGGTATGAGCCACTGTGCCCAGCCTCTAAAGGTCTTAAAGATAAAGCTTTACATACTTGAAGTTAGTCAGAAAATCACAACGCTTTATATTTCTTAGGAGAGTCCAATTGAATTACGTGATCATAACTAAAAACAGATAAATTTTCTTACCTCTATGCTGTAAAAATCAGGAACTATTTCTTTGATGATAGACAGAAAGGCCATGTCACAGACAAAGGGGAAAGTGGGTAATAAGATAAGAAAAATTCCATATTCCATTTTTTAACACTATGTATATGTGTGTATACATGTTATTTTTTGTAACACAGATGTTCTCTGTTTACATTAGATTTTTCCAAACCTTTGGCAGTCAGACACAGTGATTCACGCCTTAATCCCAGCACGATGGGAGGCCGAGGCCATAGGCTCATTTGAGCCCAGAAGTTTGAGACCAGCCAGAGTAACATGAAGAAACCCCATTGCTACAAAAAATACAAAAATTGGCTGAGTGTGGTGGGGCCGTGCTTGCAATCCCAGCTAAGGTCAAGGTTTTAGTGAGCCATGATTGCCCCTACTGCACTCCAGCCTGGGAGGGGGAAAAAAAAAGTTGGGAGGAAAGAACAGGAGATCTACAGGGGATGGAGGAAAGAAAGCAGAGTTGGGTGGTGAAGACCCATTCTTAGAATTCAACCAGGTCGTTCTGCCAGCACCCAGAAGACATTTCATGTATATTTGGAAGAAAGGGAGGGAGCACGGACTCTCAAAATGCAAGGAGTCAACATCTGTAGTTCCAACTATGAAAGCAGCTTGAAGAACCAGAGCATTGACCTATTCATGATTTTTGCAGAGGCACTCATTCAGATCATCCCTCCACGCAGGCTGGTGTAAGAGCCTCTCAGTATCTACAACCAAAGCCCATCTCTCTTGTGGTTTTGAAATTCTTTATTTGTTTGCAGTAGCTCTAACGAACCCTCATGAAGTGATAAACATTTAGTTTCTTTGTAGAAATGACCCAGAAGAAAAAGCTGGTATTAAAACTGAAGATACACTGAAGTGTATTTTTCTCAGTCAGAAATTTTGGATACATGAATGAGTGGAGAAAAGCAAGTGCCTTAGGGCTCAATATTTGTCCTTCAATTACTTTTTTTGGTTGTGATCCTTGGTAAATGCCACATTCTGTTCAGACTCCCTTTTCTCTGCTAAAAAACATGCCTGTGCAGGGACAGTTCCCAAGCTATTAGCAGATACACTCTCACACATTTATGCCTTTGCTATTCAATAAATTAGACAAAATCCTAATTTTTTCATGTTTTAAATAGGGAATATATTCAAATGGATCAAAAATCAAGAAAATAGAATGTTTTGAATAGGGAATACATTCAAATGGATCAAAAAATCATGAAAATAGAAAAACGTATATATAGAAGTTCCTCTTAGACCAGTCCTGATCACCAAATTTCCCTCTATAGAGAATATAGATTCTCCACCCTCTATAGAGAATCACCTTAAAAGCTTCTTCTATATCTTTCCAATGTTTCTTCATGCAAATAAAAGAAAATTCAAATATATATTTCTATTCTCTCCCTTGTTTATTATACAATGTTCTGTACATTGCTTTTTTCAATGACAGTATATACTGGAGATCTTTGAATATCAATATATAAAAAGCTGCCTCATTTTAAAAATAGTTTTATAGTATCCCATTGTGGGAGAGTGCCATAGGTTATATAATCAATTGTTCCAGTCTTTTGTTTTTGCAGACTATGCCACCATTGTAACCATGTGCATGTCATGTTTATATGTATTGGTACAGCTATATGAGACATTCCCACACATAGGATTTCTGTGCCATAGGTCAAGTGTCTGTATTACTTTGACAGATATTACCAAATTGTCCCCCATAATAACTGTGCTGTCTTGCACTCCCACCAGCAATGTAGGAGTCCCTATCTCCCCACCGCCTAAACATATTTTCAGATTAGGTATTTTTCTTTCCTATAGATTATCTTAGACAGAAAATGTCAGGGAAGAAGTCTTTTTTTGTTCCTATACACTAAGATTGCTTACAAAAAAAGGTGAAAAAAATAGAAAACTAATTTTGGAAATTGTACTGGGTCACTGAATCAAATGCCCAATAATACTTTAATGTGTCATTTTCTTTTGCAAAAGTATACATTTTTACCCAAAATGAAGAGGATACTAATTCAGGAAAGTATCATAGAAAATTAGATAATTTTTCTACTGAGGGAATCACTGATTGTCAGTAGATTCTATACACTAAATTATTTCAGAATTTACACACCTGAAAATTATCAAATATATAAACGCTAATTATTGTATTATTGAAAATTAGAAAAAGGATTTGTAAAGCATTTATGTCAATTTTTCCCAGTCTATTATATATCAAAAAAGTACTCATAATCGAACCAAATTATTTTTGTCTTCAACGTTTCAATATTTCAAGTTGAAACCAAGATAAGCCTGTACATTGAGGCTGAAGAATTATACTTTTTTCCAAATATAACAGTTTTGAAAACCAATTTATGAATTGTAGTAGCTAACTTCCAAACAGTTTCAACTCCCATTTTTGACATGGATCAGAATGCAAAACCCAGAAGCCAATATCCAAACTTCGCTCCAGACCTTTCTACTGTTCAGGCAGTAGTTGAAGACTGAGACAGATGTTCTGAATGACAACTTTATGGTGACAACTGTGTGTTAATGTCATGTGATAACATGTCTGTAGCTTTTTTGGAAATAATCTAGGATGACAGAATGGCAAGTATCTCTTCAAAAATATGTATTTATCCTAATAGCTGAAATATTTTATATTTTTAAGGCTAGTATAACTTTTTTTCACTTATTTAGTTTATAACTTCATGTAGTGTGAATTCAGCCTGAAATTGACTTTAATTTTTGAAAAAAATTTTGGGCCTCATCAAAATTAGAAACATTTACTCTACAAAATACCCTGTTAAGAGGACAAAAAGAAAACAGCCAGGTGCAGTGGTTCACACCTGTAATCTCAGCACTTTGGGAGGCCAAGGCAGGCAGATCGCTTTGAGCTCAGGAGTTCAAGACCAGCCTGGGCAACATGGCAAAACCTCATCTCTACAAAAAGATAAAAAAAATTAGCCAGGCATGGTGGCATGTACTTGTGGTCCCAGCTACTCCAGGGGCTGAGGCTGGAGAATCACTTAAACCTAGGATGCAGAGGTTGCAGTGAGCTGAGATCACACCACTGCATACCAGCCTGGGCAACAGAGTGAGACCCTGTTTCAAAAAAAAAAAAAAGTTTATCTAGAATATATAGAGAATTATCAAAACTCAATGGTAAAAAAAAATTAATCATCCAAATAAAAATTGCAGAAAATACATGTACAGAAGTTTTACCGAAGGGCACATGCAGATGGCAGATAGGCACATGAAAAGATCTTCAACATCATTAGCCATTAGTGAAATGCAAGTGAAACCACAGTGAGATATCACTGCACCCTATCTGAATGTCTGAATGGCTAAAATGGTTTTTTTTTTAAAGTGACAGCACCTAATTCTGGAAAGGATGAAGAGAAACTGCTAGTGGAAACAAAATGGAGAGCCACTCTAGAAGAGAGTTTGACAATTTCTTTTTCCTTTTTTTTTTTTTTTTTTTTTTTTTTTAGACGGAGTTTCACTCTTGTTGCCCAAGCTGGAGTGCAATGGTATGATCTTGGCTCACTGCAACCTCTGCCTCCCGGGTTCAAGTGAGTGTCTGCTGCCTCAGCCTCCTGGGAGTAACTGGGATTACAGGCATGCACCACCATGCCCAGCTAATTTTTGTATTTTTAGTAGAGACAGGGTTCACCATGTTGGTCAGGCTGGTCTCAAATCCCTGACCTCAGGCAATCCACCCACCTCAGCCTCCAATAGTGCTGTGATTACCGGTGTGAGCCACCCCTCCTGGCCGCAGTTTCTTATAAAACTAAATATGCAATACCATAACGCCCAGCAGTTGCACTTTTGAGCATTTATCCCAGAGAAGTGAAAATTATGTTCATGCAAAAACCTGTACATTGCTCTTTCCCCGGGCTCCCAGTATCCTGGCAGTTTCCTGAATATTTGTCACAGCAATAAGCTATAGTCCCTGGAAGAAGTCAAGTTGGGAAACTGTGGATTGCCAAGACTCAAGGAAGGACTGAGGTGTCATTTACTTTGAATGAAGATCTAGCAAATATTCATGACTTTGGTGGAAAAGCAGCTTCAGTCAGTGCCCATAAAGAACATCCATTTGTCTTGCAACATGTTGGAGGACAGATAATAGCAATATTTACTGAGAGCTCATCATATAAGCTGTCTTTGGAAGGAATAGTTGCCAACCAGCTGCCAGTGAAAACTACATGAGATCAAAAAGATTGCAAATAGAAGAATCTTCCAAACCTGTAAGGCTGTCACAACAACTGGACAAAGTTATAACAGCCAGTTTTGAACCTGTTGCTCATCAATACAATACTGAATATTAAAGGAAAAAGAAAGCAGATGGAAAGCAAACTCCAGCTAATAAACAACATGTTTCAGAAATGCTATTTTCAGCCTTTGAGAAACATCAGTATTATCATTTTAAGGACTTTGTGGACATCACAAAACAATCTGTGGAACCTAAAGGAACTCTTAAAAGAAATAGGTTTTCAGAATGTAAAAGAGATCCACAAAAACACGTGGGAGCTGAAGCCAGAGTACAGACATCATCAAGGAGAAGAAATGAGTGATTAAGACGGCTCCTAGCCAGCATGTTAGTGAAACAACTAACAGCGATGCTAAGCAAAATGTGTTGATACTAGAAGGCTTGAATAGCATATGTTAATAGGGGTTAAGTGACAAGACTTTCCTTCCTCTTGGTAAATTTTCTAAACCTATAATTATTGTAAAGTTTCTTCAGTGTTTTTTGAGGAGAAAGAACAAATTTATTTAAACACTTAACTTGTATTAAACCAGATTATTCACAGGGGGAATAAGGGCTGGAGGATTAAGAGGATTTCTCTTAAATATTAGCTTTTAGCATGTAAAATTAGGAAATGGTTTTTAAATGAGGACTCTCTGCCCTTGCTGTATCTCTGAGGAGCTGAGGTAGTACAGATTCAAAGAGAACAGCATAACAAGAAAAAAAGTCAGCTACAGAAACTCTTAAAATGAATAAAAAGCCAAATTTCCTTATTTTGAGAGGAAAAAAAAAAACTCTGTACATTAACACTCGCAGTAGTTTCACCTGTAATAGCCAAACCCTGGAAACAACTCAGATGTTCTTCAATGGGTGAGTGGTCAAACCAACCATGGTACATCCATACCAGAGACTACTACTCAGCAATGAAAGGAAACAAGCCACTGATACACATAACCATCTGGATGAATCTCCAGGGAACCATCCTGAGTGAAAAAAGCCAATCTCAAAAGATTGCACACTATATTACTCCAGTTATACAACATTCT
This sequence comes from Cacajao melanocephalus, assembly GCA_963573385.1. NCBI lineage: Eukaryota > Metazoa > Chordata > Mammalia > Primates > Pitheciidae > Cacajao > Cacajao melanocephalus. Next base: position 88,931 of record CAUYLG010009581.1, read on the forward strand.
TGAAATGGCAGAGTTATAAAGATGGATAACAGATTAATGGTTGTCAGGGGTTAGGAATGGCAAGGGGAGAGGAGGGAAATGTGGGTAGAAGAGGACATCAAAAGGGATCCTTGTGGTGATAAACCCATTCTGTATCTGACTGGTGACAAATACACAAACCTACACGTTACTCAATTGCATAGAGCTAAATACACACAGATTAGTATATGTGACACTGAGGAAATATAATAATATTGGTAGATTATATCAACATCAAAAAAATGGTTGTGCCATTTTACATTCCCACCAGCTTTATATGAGAGTTTTAATTTCTCCACATCCTCACCCCAACGTTTATTATTGTCAGTCTTTTTCATTATAGCCATTCTAATAGGGTGCAGTGGTATCCATTGTGATTTTAACTAGCACTTCCCCTAATGGCTAAGGATGTTGAGCATTTTCTATGTCCTTACCTACTTATATATCTACTTTGGTGACATGTTTATTTAAATCCTTTGCACATTTTTAATTATGTTATTTGCATTTATTTTAGATGTAGGAGTTCTTTATATATTCTAGATGGAACTCCTTCATCAGATGTATGATTTTCGATTATTTTTCCCAGTTAGTGGATTTGTTCTTATTTTCTTCATGTCTTTTGAAGGGCAACATTTTTTTTTCTATTTTCTTTTTCTTTTTTTTTTTTTTTTGAGACAGAGTCTCACTCTGTCACCCAGGCTGGAGTGCAGTGGTGTGATCTTGGCTTACTGCAACCTCCGACTTCCGGGTTCAAGCGATTCTTGTGCCTCAGCCTCCCAAGTAGCTGGGATTACAGGCATGAACCACCACACCTGGCTAATTTTTGTATTTTTAATAGAGACGGGGCTTAGCCATGTTGGCCAGGCTGGTCTCAAACTCCTGACCTCATGTGATCTGCTCACCTGGGCCTCCCAAAGTGCTGGGATTACAGGCGTGAGCCACCGCGCCCAGCCTGAAGAGCAAAAATTCTTATTTTGATCAAATCCAGTTTATCAAATTTTTCTTCTGTGGATCATGCCCTGATGTCCTATCTATGAAACCTTTGCCTAACCCAAGATCACAAAGAATTTCTCCTATGTTTTCTTCTAACAGTTTTAGAGGCTTTGCTCTTACATTCAGGTCTATAATCTTTTCTGGTTAAATTTTTGTGTATGATTATGAGGCAGGATTCTAAGTTGATTTTTTTACATATGGATATTCAGTTTTTCAACACCATTTTTTGAAGACTTCTCATTGCATTTCCATGGACCTTCATTAAAACTCAATTGACAATAAATGTAAGGGCTTGTATCTAGACTTTCTTTCTGGTCCAATGACCTGTGTTCTACTGTTATGCCAGTACCATCCTGTCTTAATTACTGGAGCTTTATATTAATAGTAAGTTTTAAAATAAGTACCATAAATTCTCCTACTTTACTTTTTGTCAAAACTGTTTTGGCTATTCTAGATCCTTTGTATTTTTATGTAAATTTTATGTTGAATGTGTTAGTTTCCTTTGATTTAGATAGGAATTGCACTGATCCTTTAGGTGAATTTGGGGAGAATTTCCATCTTAATAATATTGATTCTTCTTTTGTTAAATATATTTTCAACTATTTTATTCTTTTTTAGTACAGTTTTGAATGGATTTGTTTTTTACTTTTTAGTTATTAGATTTTTCATGGCTAGTATGCAGAAATGCAGTTGTTTTCTGCATATTCATCTTGTATCCTATGACTTTGTTCAAGTTCTATTTCTTTTGCACCATCAGCTTTTTCCTGAGAATGTGTGATGGTGCAGAGTACAATGACTTTTAGGTAGTTTGGTGCCACTGTCATGATTCATGCGAAGGCACCAGCAGTTTACCCACCATTGCTTTTGTACTAACAGTGCAAATGTCAACCAGTGAAAAAAGACAATAATCTCTGAGTGTTATCTTGATTTTGCAGACCTCACAGAAGGTTCCCAGGGTTCCCCAGTGGTCTGCAGACAACACTGAGAGAACCAGTGATCTAGATCAGGAGTCTTCAACTCCCAGGCTATGGACTAGTACTGGTCTGTGGCCTGTTAGGAACTGGCCACACAATGGGAGGTGAGTGGCAGGCAAGCGAGTGAAGCTTCCTCCATATTTACAGCTGCTCCCCATCAGTCACATTACCTCCTGAGCTCTGCCTCCTGTCAGATCAGCAGCAACATCAGATTCTCATATGAGTATGAACCCTGTTGTGAACTGCACATGCAAGGGATCTAGACTGCACATTCCTTATGAGAATCTAATACCTGATGATCTGTCACTGTCTCCCATTATCCCTAGATGGAACCATCTGGTTGCAGGAAAACAAGCTGAGGACTCCCACTTATTTTCTATTATTGTGAGTTATATAATTATTTCCTTATATATTGCAATGCAATAATAATAGAAATAAATGTAATATGCTTGAATAATCCCAAAACCATCCTGCCCCCCTGCCAGGTCTGTGTAAAAATCATCTTCCACAAAACTGGTCCCTGGTGCCAGAAAGGTTGGGAACCAATGATCTAGATGGTCTCCTAGCTCCCATCCAAGTATAAAATGCTATAATTTTTAAAGCCTAAGATAAACAGTGTTTACCAGATTTGTCTTTACAACATTTACTTAAATGGCTGGTTTTCTTGGCAATCCATATTTCTTAGGCAATTGCTACATGTGGAAAAATGTATCTAGTCCTTTGAGAGAGATGGAAAGGAAATAGAACACTGGTCCTAATCTCAAGAAAATGGCAAAAGAAGGCTCTCTGGGTAGGTAAGTGTTTAGGAAAGGAACTCTGGTGTCACTGTAGGCTGATTATATTTGACCTCAAATTTGTATATCTTTTGTTCTACTAAAAATAAACAAAATGCTTATAGTAGAGATACAGTATATATCAAACCTCGAGACTAGAAGTCAAAGTAGGCGAAAATCTATCATTCTAAACTAGTACAACCTAACGTTGTCTCATTTCCAAATGGCCTTGAGACATAAAGTAATCTCAAACTAATTTTTACAACTTCTTCAAAAAGCTTTAATTTTACATTATTGTTTGTAACAGACCCCTGGTTGGAAGCTTAAAATAGCCACTTAACTGATATTTTTTCTGCATTTCATATATAATTCAAATTGTGTAATAATATGATGCTTACAGCTCACTGGGCAAATTTGCTATATATTTTAGCTTTTCCTTTGAGAGTAATGAAATATTGTTCATATATTTAAGGTAAATAAATAGTCTCAAAGCTTCAGTGGGATTCCCCAAGTCCTGACATCCTTAATCTTTTTAGGTAGAAAAAAAGGATTAAAGCACTCTTTCATGTGAAGAACGAAAAGAAATTGAGAAAGCAAAATTAATTATATACAGTACAGGGAAGCAGGAAAGGGTAGAATTTAGTTTAGGGATAAATTGAGTTAATAATAGTTTCAGAGAAACTAGTTATAGACTAGAGTTCTGATATGAAAATAATCAGACAATTTCAGAGCTGGCAGAGAATTCAGACAGTACCTAGTTCTAGCCTAACATTCCTTCTTTGGCAGAGGAGGGAGCTAAGTATTTCTAACTTCTCCTTCAGTAGGTTCCATCCTTGCATCTCTGCATTCAACAGAACTTTTGTGGTTTTACACTCTCAACATCACAAACTTTATTTCCCTAGAAGACAGCCTGGCTTCTAAAACTTTAGTGAGTGAATTATTAAAATGTACGCCATTCTTATCTGAAGTTCCATAACGTGATTAGTAACACAGCCATCCTGACTTTGTCTTTCTATTTTGCTTTATGCCTCAACTATGAGTAATTGTGAAGTTTTGTTTTCTAATGAATTTCTGTTATTAAATATTCAAAATCACCTCAACCTTATTTACTATCAAGTCAGCTAGAGTATCAACTTTATTCCACTTTATTCTTCTTTTTCAGAAAAAAAACATATGGCATTATTTTGCTCATGCTGCATACCGTATCTTTGCTGGCTCATTGTTTCCATCTACACTCAGGATAATTGTGACCATATGATACACTTTACAATAAAGAACTCAAGTTTCTTCAGAACGTATACATTAGATCATTAAATCAGCTGCATGCTTTCAAATATGCCATTTGTTTTCCCTGTTTCCTATTCATCATCACCTACATCACTGATAAGATTTTGGGATCCACTACCTAAATGTGTATATGGGGATCTCTACTAGTCTGTTTAGTCTTATTTTGTCCTGCTTTGGTTTTGCCTGCCTGTTTCTTTTAAATAGGCACTACCATGTCCGACCATAGAGACTGATGATTAAAATCAACTATAAAACTTTTCCATTAGGTTTTGGGACTTATTGCATGTCCAGGTCAGAGCACACCATTTCTATAAAGGGAGCTCTGACCCAGATACACAATAAGGCCCCAAAATGTGCTTGTACATTGTTACAGCAAAATACAGGGCTCCACATGGACAATCCTTCCTCCATTCCAGGAAAATCAGAATTTTTTCTTTCTAGCATGAATCTTCTCTCCATTATGAATTAAACCTTAAAATACTGACACACACAACCAGTACAAACCTTGCAATTTCAATATTGAGGATATCTAACTTTTCTTCTTTAAAGTTCCATTCTTCTCCATCCAATGATCCTTTGGTTGTATGCTTACAAAATAAGTAGAAGCCTGAAGTTCCTCACTTTTGGATTGGTATTCTTACAGCAAAGAGAGTTATTAAAAAGAGATGTTTCTTTTGATTCCTATCCTTCAGGTGACTGAGACTCTCAGGAGTGATAAGCCCATATCTTGGGTGAACAGTCTTTCCTCGAAGAAATAAATCTTCATGGCTCTGAAACTCTGGCTTTAAAAAGTTCTTTTTTCTCCTTGTTTCCTCTCATCCACCTTGTTATTAACATCTATGTATTTCAGATTCTAAAAAGTTAAGACCACAGCAGAAGCTGAAACACCAAATATTCAATAGTGAAAGATGTGGTTAGTAGGTAGCAACAATTCCATTTCCTTCCATCTAAATGCATTTTAGCAAGAAGCAGTCCCTCAGAATCCATCTCCTACAGGAACTAAAGTTTGTGATTTGCTATAAATCAGGTCCTATTATAAGCGCTTTTCATGCATTAACTCATTTAATACATCAACCATATGCATAAGCACTCTCTTTATCTGCAGTTTTCCGGAGGAACAGTTAATGTGTCTAAGTGACGCCAAGGGACAAAGCCACCCGAGCCTGTTATATTTACTGTTAGGTCACACCACCCTCTCTTTCTGTGGAGCACCCAGAGAAGATTGCTTAGAGCTTCTTGAGGAGCCATTATTTCTGCCTATCTTCTAGAACTGAGTTCCTAGAGAGTGGGGTCTTTTGTTCCTGTGTGGCCTGCCACCAGCCTTTACCTGGTGACCTGGACCATGGGTGACCATAACCATGAACCACATCAATGGTTATGGTTCATACTTCCAGATACTCACTTCTGCTAAGCCCTTCCTCTGGACTCTCTCTTCTCTGGCCCATAATCCTCTGCGGTAGCTACCAGAACGATCTTCATTTTATAGAAGGAAACTGACAGGCACAGAGGTTAACTAATAAGCCAATGTCACAAGGTCAGGAAGACAGCAGAGCTTGGGGTCAGTCTGCCCAAGGAGTCCAGCTTCAGGGCCCACACTCTGAGCTACTGTGCCAAGCAAGCTGTCTTGATTAAAAGGAGGACTTCTCCATCCCCCAGCTCATGGAGGGCACCCAAGGCCAGAGTCAAAACCATTTACAGAATTTCTTCTCTACTCTGCATTTATCATACATCCTGAATTCTTGGACTGGTCAGAGGGCAAGAGCCTGTTCAAAGGAAAAAGTGTATGGACAGGGGATAGGGTAGACGCCATAACTTTTATGACATTTGTATGAATGCTCTGTCTCAATCCTGAAGCAATTAATGCATAACAAAAGAGCAAAATCTACCCTTGGTCACACACAGTGACTTATTTTGTAGTATCTGATTTGAGATCTGCAGTGGCCAGAGAGCATGTTCTCATAAATGGCTTGTCTTGGGCATCACAAGCTTTGTAATCATCTCAGTCTGTGCTGTTGGAAGATGTTTTTGTTTGCTACTGAGTCAACTAGGTACCAACTTTTACATCCCAGTCCCTCCCCCAGAAAGAAAGAAAAACCTCAGAAGCTCAGTTTTTGAAGCCTGATGCCTGGTCAGTCATGTCCAATTCCAAGTGATCCTATAATAATTCACATTGAAGGGAAGAGAAGATTTTCTTTGCTTTGAGGTTTGCAGCTATTACAAACTGTACTTGTAAATCCCTCCTTCCTGTCTAGGACGTGTAGGAGATGAAGGAGAGGAGAAGAATCCCTTGGCCTCACAGGATGGGGTGAGAGGAAAATTAGCACAAAGAAAAATACACCACTTAGTTTCACTTGTACCATTTTAAGATGCCATGACAATAACAACAGTAATGTCCAAGTAATAGGATTAAGTAGCAGGGGATATTAACAGCTGGAATGGATAAAGAGGCATAAGTTCATTTATATAATCTTCTTTTTATGGTTGTGCATAAATGATATGTTTCAGTTTATGATTACAAATTATATCAATTCAAAATAACTAACATTTGGGTGATATCTGTTCAATTTGCAGGATTCTTTCATATGCATTATCCCATTTGAGCCCCCCAAATGGATATCATATCCTCATGGCAAGTATGAGAACTATCTGCATTTAACAAATACACAGACACAGACTTACAACAGAGAACTGGCTTATCCAAGGTCACACAGTTAGAAACAGGTCAATCTTGTACTTGAACCTAAGTCTTATAGGTTTGCAACCATCTTGAATATAGGAGAGAACAGCCTTATTTTGTACTGCTAAGCTGGCGAGGCCTGGGGTAGTAGAACATCTATTATTGTACTGTGACTTCATGTGCTGATGTCTTTAGGGACTACTTGGGTGAAAGTGTAAGGGGATGCAGGCTACATGGCCCCAAACGTTTTTTTTTTTCTCTTTTTTGAGATAAAGTCTCGCTGTGTCACCCAGGCTGGAATGATGTGGTGCAATCTCAGCTCATTCCAACCTCCACCTCCTGGGTTGAAGTGATTCACGTGCCTCAGCCTCCCGAGTAGCTGGGACTACAGGTGCACACCACCATGCCCAGCTAATTTTTGTATTTTTAATAAAGATGGGGTTTCATCACGTTGGCCAGGCTGGTCTCAAACTCCTAGCCTCAAGCAATCCACCCGCAACAGCCTCCCAAAGTGCTGGGACTACAGGCGTGAGCCACCACGCCTGGCCCTAGATTTTTTATTATTATAGTGGTGAATGTACATCCTGCATTTGGCTCTATCCCTTCTAAAAACAGGGTGCATATCAGTGTATCATATGGTACAAGTTCTCACCTAAATCTGTTTTTGACAGGTTAAAAAGTGCAGCCTGTCAATTTTATGATGTTGATTTTTATACAATCCAAATCAGCCACACAAATGCAAAATTTCTATATTAATCTGTGCTGTTTAGAAGTGCTTTCATTTTCAGGTGAGGATTAGGGGCTTTAACTATATTTCAACTATAGAAAATGTTCGAGACAGAACAAAGGCATGTAAAATCCTTGCTCAGTAGATTGCCTCCTGTGTCTCCGTGATTCTTTCTGTGGTGTTCTTCTGTGATCTGCTGAAGAAGAGGAGAACATGATGTGCATTTAGACCAGGGAATGTGCCTCACCTCCAAGGGCCTGCCCTGCAGCTCTTAGGAAGGTGGGCAGTCTCATCACAGCCCAAAGTGAGATATCTCTAAGCAAAGAGTGAGTGGCAGCCTCTCTTCAGCCTAGACTCTTAAATAGCACAGAATTTTCCCACTACCTCAAACAACTCGATGGCAGGTTTCTTTCAACATAAAGAGTGGGAACGCTATCCTGAGACACGGATTAACAACTTTCAGATAGAAAATAAATTACAAGATGAATGTGTTTTCAGGGCAAAATTGGTACAATCTCATTTCAAACTATGAAAATATTGCCCTGATTTAATGAGTTGGGGTCATCGATTCATCCAACACCTACTATGTGCTAGGTACTGTGTAATATCCTTGGAAATTATAAATATGAGGATGGCAAATTATAAATATGAAGGTACATACACTCTTTTGTAGCAAAAATAAGCTATGACTGATCTGAGGTGTCCAATTAACCCTTTGAACCAATGCGAATTGTCATTTTGTCAGACTCCTTTGGTTTTTTTTTTTTTTTTTTTCACTAACAGGAGTGAGTTAACATTCATGAAATCAGTGAGTTTTTTTTGCCATGGTCTAGGATGTATTCTCCTAAACAGTTATCTATTTATTCCTCTCCTAGTCTGTTTCATTAACATGCTTTTAAAAATCAAAACCTTTTAATTAAGCAATGGAATTGCTCTCCAGAAAACTACTCTGTGAAAAAAAAGATCATAATAATTACTAAAAGATATTATTTCCATATGTTCCCACTTCTTTTTTCTTTTCTTTTTTTTTTTTTTTTAAGGCATATGCTTCTATGTATGTAGCATGTTTTCCGAAGAAAACACACTTAGCAATTAACAGTGGTTGCCTTTGGGCAGGGAGTTTGGGGGCCTTGATTGGAAAGGAGACTTAACTTTTCATTACGTAAGCTTTTATACAGCTTAATTTTTACCATATTATGTATTACATTTTTAATTTTAAGTGCTAGTAAATAACAGGATGCATTCCCAGTAGTCCTTCAGAAGCTCCAAAGTGCTTCTGCTAAATAAGAGAAAACAAAGTGAGCTCCACTGTTTGCCTCCTTGAGGCCTCCTGCTTTTGCTACAGCAGAGTGAGCTGAAAGGAGCCTTTGAATGTAGAACTGCTCCAACACTATTTCCATGGAAGAGATTAACAAGCAGGTTCTACTTGAGGTTAGATAGTTAATGAGGGCCCCTTTGAGGAAGCCACGTGGAACCAGAGTGAAAAAGGAAAAAAGGGGGACGTTGCCTAGAGGCAAGGGCCTAATTTCCTCCTAGCAGCATTGGATTCTTACTACCCACATCCTTTCAGAATGAAGGAGTTACAAGTTAGGGAAGTCTACACAGTGATTACACCTAATAGCAGTCTCCAGTGATTTCTTTCCTGCCCCTTTATCTATAACTCCCAAGAAGAATCAATGCTCACTCCTAGGAAAAAGAAAAACACCACCAGCACCACCAGCACCCCTATTTGTCTCAAAGAAAGACAATTCCATGATCTTTTTGCTGCCCACTGATTCCATGATGTCTTTCTTTTCTGTCCTTCGTTATGCTAATTAATCCCAATTAAAAGTTGAAGGAAGCATGTAAAAGGAAAGAATGTAATTGAGAGGGGAAGCATCTGAGAGAATCCATGTTCAGTTGTGGTTTTTCTGGATCATGTTCTTAGCACTCGCCACTTAGACCTTTACAGGATTTCAGAGTCTCCCTTATTAAGCAAGAACATCTTTTTGTTTTCTCTCATTGTTAGATGTGTGAATTAGGAAATCCATTCATGTGGATATCAGGGTCCTCTTAATCTCTGGGAATGAACAAACAAACAATTCAACTGTTCCAGAGCATATCCCGTCACAGTGCCTACACTGTTTTAATTACATATCTGTGGTCTTTGAAGAATTATAATTCTGGGCCAGAATTCTACATTCTTATTCTATAAAAAGTAGTTTTCAGGTTTTCTTGTTTTGATAGGGTGATTCATCCCAGAAATAGTGTTTTATGTCTTTACTTGCACCAAGCATTAATAACCAGCAGTCAGCAATGGCAGAATTATTTGTCAGCTTCATGAAAACCAAAAGAAATGAATGCAGTGTTCGTGTGAAGAGTTGTGTGGTTGTCCTTGGACAAAAGTTTATGAAGAAATTTTGACAGGACACCAATCGAGACTGTTTATAGTGAGATGAAGAAGAAACCAGAGGCACAATTGGATTGAAGAAAAAGATTCTTTTCAAAAACTATTTAGAAGAAAGGGAACTAAGCTTGAAAACTAAAGAGAAAAAACGTATGTAAATAAGTCCTGTAGGGTCTTAGCCAAAATAACAGAATGAGAGATTGCGCTGTGTAACCAAGTTCTCAAAATGCATAGATTCTGCTTCTTTATCTACAGGGTACTGGTTTCCCAATCTCTTTCAATGGACTCGTGTTATGGACCATACTGACCATAAAATTTGGAAATAGTAGAACAGAAATTCAAAGTTTATCCTAGAGTTACTATGGTAAAAAGAACTTTTCAAAAAAGAGAAAAAGATGTGTTTGTCAAGTTAGTAGGATACTGTTTCCTAGTGAGTTAAGTTTAAATTGAGTCACTAAACAAAAAATTAAAAAGGAAATCAATACCATTTTTACACTTGAAAAGGCATCATATGTTCAGCAGGAACTTCCTTCCCCCTTTTAGTAGCTGAGCTATTATTTAAGCCCATGCTCCTAGTATAATACCTAATTAGACAAATACAGAGTACTGGTAGCTATTGTTATATGTTTGCTACCCATCACAGCCACTAGAGGGTGTCCACTCTTGCCTTGCAAACAAGATTGGAAATTGTCAACATGGAAGAATATATTTTTCTGCAAATGCTACAAACAGATCAAGGTAACCACATTTGTCTGTATAGTAAGGGGACCGTTTGAGCCTAAATAGGGAAAAGCCATTTACATCAGATCTACTGAAGCAGAGTCAGCCCCTTAAGCACAGAGGATAAGGTAAGTTCAAAGTGGCTTTAGGTATTAGCTAGCTGCCAAAATTAGTAGCTTTTCCACCACTTTGCTTTTTTTCCAATATTCTCCCTCATCTTTCATTCATAGTTTTGGCTGCTTGTCAGGAGACAATGTAACCTTCCAATGCCAGTATTGAAATGATTTGCTTTACTCATGGTTTAGTAAGCATAGATTTAAAAAAAAAAAAACATTGCCTGCTTCTCAGTTGAGCTGTCTCCCAGAACCCCAAACTTTTGCTACTGTTTGAAAAGTAGGCAGCATGACTAGCTGATGTGAGATCAAAGGCACATCTCTTCTATTATTAAATTGTATTATATAACTATTATATATTTAATATATAATACATATCATATATTTAATATATTATGCATACTTAATATATTATATATTAAATATAAGTATTATATATTAAATATATATCATAATATATTCATGTTACTATATACTAATAATTATAATATATCTCTGTATCTTTCCAGACTAAAAATTGCTGAGGCCTTAAAATATGAAAGAAAATAATAACAATAGTAATACTCTTTTGCTACAGTGCTAACTGAAAAGCACAGTGACTAAAATTTAGAAGTTGGGACACATAACTAGAAATGTTAAGTGCCCACATGCTCCATGCCAGCTCTACCATTTCTTACCACTGTGTTTCCTTCTTTCAGCTGCTGGCTGGGCGCTGGCCTTTTGATCAAAATGAATTTGGCGTATTTCTTTGCAAGCTGTTCCCCTTTTTGCAGAAGTCCTCAGTGGGGATCACCGTCCTCAACCTCTGCGCTCTTAGTGTTGACAGGTAATGTGGTTCTTTCCCTTTGCTCTTTGCTAGGCTTAGAAAAGCATTTTTCTCAGAAAGAGGAGAGGTCAAGAGAATTGGTGCCCAGGACAGTTGTTAATTAGCTTCAAGTGAATTAAAACATTTTATCCATCTTGCCTTCACTGTTTAAAATTGCCTTCCACATTTGCTGATTATTAGCCATCTTTGGATCAGGCAATTATGTACCTAGAGCATTTTATCAATAATACACATTTAATACCCTTTTGGCAACAAAGGAAAAATTAACATATTAGATGGAATAAACTTTGTGAAAAGGAGATTACAGGATATGCAAATCCTGTTTTTCACCTGGTAAATTTATCATTAAAAAAATGATGATACTGTTCAATTACATCTGTAATGTTAAATTACTTGAGTGAGTGGTGACCATATTGCTATGTTCTTCTCCCTGTCTTTTTGAATCCCTGAAATGTTTCATAAGTTTTAAAAAGAGAGCAAAACTAGAAGCATCCCTTTATCCAATTCTGAAACACCCATCAAACATCCTGAAGTCCTTCCAGAATCTGCACACATGATCATTAAGAGTTCTCTACAGAAGCCCTTCTGAATTCTATGAACTTCTTAATGGTATTTTCTTTACCTTCTGGTTTTCATAGCATCAATTATAAAGAATGAAATTAGAAACTTTATAACACATTCTGTGGTGCTCTTTTTAATATAATCTCACACAGCTAGTGTATAATGGCCTATTTAACTGGCCTACATACAATTTAGAAGAGGTTTCCATTCTAACTCATTCCCTGACAATCACTTTATGAGGGAACCAGAGTCTCATAATTACAGAAATAAAAGGCCCACTCTCCTAAAGAACATTAAAGTGTTTACAGATATTCTGTTAGTTTATACTTACATTATTGTTAGGACCAAAATTGTTACTGTTAAAACATAAAAATGTGCATGCAGTCAGTAATTAGAAAATTAGAATGGTATCCTTGATATAAATTTATGGTAGCTGGGCACAGTGGCTCACACTTAGTAATCCCAGCACTTTGGGAAGCCAAGGTGAACTGCTTTCTTGAGCCCAGGAGTTTGAAATCAGCCTGGATAATATAGTAAAACCCTGTCTCTACCAAAAATACAAAAAAAAAATAGCTGGGCATGGTGATGCATGCCAATAGTCCCAGCTATTTAGGAGGCTGAGGTGAGAGGATCACCTGAGCCCAGGAATAAATCAATAAATAAATAAATAACTATAACTATAACTGTGAAACATGAAATAAAAATGTTTAGTATTATTAAAAATAAAATACAAAAAGTAATTTCATTAGTAATTTAAACTGTAATCATACTGTTGACAAAAATATTCCCATTGCAATGGTAAACACAAAGATTAGAAATAATTTTATCACCAATTACTACGACTCTTCAATGGTTTGTAGGAAAATCTAGGGTCTCTCTGGGTTACTTCTAGATCATATCAGATGTTAAAGGCTGATGCATAAAACCACATACCGTAGGTGGCCACTGTATAATCTCCACCTGACTAAATAAATCATGGTACCTTAGCCCATTTCTCTAAAAAGTTGAATAAACACTTATGACGTGGATTTGATTCACTAATAAATTCTCATTCTGATGTTCCCACTCCCAGTATCCCAACATCATTTCTTCTTTCATTCAAAGTGTTATATTATCTAAAAATTAAAGGCATTCAATTGCATCTATTATATTGCTAATAAAAGTAAAATTTTTCCTTTATTCATCAAGCTGCATATCATCAAGTTAACATTTCTTTCAGAGATGTAACCATGTATTTTCATTATAACATCTAATTAATTTTTTAATTATAATATAATTCTAAAATTCATGTAGAGAGAAGAAATGAGAAATAATCATGACGTTTTGAAAAAAAAGTGTCCTACACACATGTTATTCCTACATCATTTTTCTTTTTGTTAAGATACACGATCTTTCTCTGTCACTCAGGCTAGAATGCAGTGACCTATATGATCATTTTAAATGCTATAGAGCTACAGTGTTTCAAACAATGTAATGCAAACTCATAAACACACTGACAAATCAGTGGGAAAACTTGACTCAGGTGCTGGAATACACAAGCATGTATTAGAAATATAGGCTGAAATCACTTTGAATATAATGAGTGAAGGAAAGACGTATTAATAAATAATGCTATTTAGCCATCTGAGGGAAAAAGCATGTTAAAGTCTTATGCTACATATCAATAATAATATTTATAATGATTATCACTTATTGAATATTACTGTCAAGCCCTATTAAAAATACTTTACAAAAATTAGTTTAGGGCTGGGTGACGTGGCTCACGCCTATAATCCCAGCACTTTGGGAGACCAAGGCAGGTGAATCACTTGAGGTCAGGAGTTCAAAACTAGGCTGGCCAACAGGTGAAACCCCATCCCTACAAACAATACAAAACTTAGCCATGCATAGTGGCAGGCACCTGTAGTCCTGCTAAGGCACAAGAATCGCTTGAACCAGAGGTTGTAGTGAGCCAAAATTAGACTACTGCACTCCAGGCTGGGCAATGGAGCAAGACTCCATCTCAAAAAAAAAAAAAATTACTTTATGTAACTGTGATAGTTGGTGCTATAGTTGTCTCCACTTTACAGATAGGGAAGAGAAGGTTGAAAGAGATTAATCAAGGGCCAGGTGCGGTGGCTCACCCCTGTAATCCCAGCACTTAGGTAGGCCAAAGCGGGTGGATCACGAGGTCAGGAGTTTGAGACCACCCTGGCCAACATGGTGAAACCCTGTCTCTACTAAAAATAAAAATAGCTGGACATGGTGGCTGGTTCCTGTAATCCCAGCTACTCAGCAGGTTGAGGCAGGAGAATCGCTTGAACCTGGGAGGCGGAGGCTGCAGTGAGCTGAGATCATGCCACTGCACTCCAGCTTGGACAAGAGCAAGACTCTGTCTCAAAAAAAAAGAAAGAGATTAATCAAGTCAGCATGGCTACTAAGTATTGTAGGCCAGTAATCAAATGTTGGTAGTCTGCATTCTTAACCACTATACTCAAGCATGTAAAAAACTCAAACCATTGTTGACAAAGAAAGCCAAACTCTGAAAAATAGTTGAAGAGATTTATTCTGAACCAAATGTAAAGATCACGACACAGCCTCAGGAGGTTCCGAGAACCTGTGCCCAAGGTTGCTGAGTTACAGTTGAATTTTATACATTTTAGGGAGACAGAAGTGACAGGCAAAAACATAAATCCATACATGTAAGGTTTACAGTGGTTTGGACTGGAAATGTGGGACATCTTGAAGTGAAGGGTGGGTGAGGAGGGCAGGGCAGTGCTTCCAGGTCATAGGTGGATTCAAAGATTTCCTGACTGGCATTTAGTTGAAAGAGTTAAGTTTTGCCTAAAGATTTGAAGTCAGCAGAAAGAAGCGCTTGGGTTTAAGATAAGGGGGTTGTGTAAAACAAGGTTCTCTGTAGATGAAGCCTCCAGGTGGTATGAGAATAGATGGTAAATGTCTCTTATCCGATCTTAAAAGGTACCAGACTGTTAGTTAAATCTCTCCTGGATCAGGAAAAGTCCTAGAAATGGAAGGAAATTCTCTACAGAATGTGAATTTTCCCTACAAGAGATGGCTATACAGGGCCATTTCAAAATAGGTCAAAGAAATATATTTTGGAGTGAAATACTCCTGTTTCTTTCAGGGCCTTCTCTCTGTCATGTGATGCTATACTAGAGTATGGTTGGGATTTGGCATCTCACTGCTACAGAGAGTCTGTTTTGTTAGTCTTAAGATCGATTTTAATGTTAATGCTGGCCAGTTGGTCCTGAATTCCAAAGAGAGGAGAGTGTGAAGAGGCAGGTCCGATAGATATCCCCTTCCCATTGTGTGGCCTGAACTAGTTTTTTAGGTTTCTTTGAAATCCCCCTGGACAAGAGGAGGGGTCCCTCCAGTCATTGGAGGGGCTTAGAATTTTATTTTTTGTTTACACCATAAAGCAGTAGAAGAAAATAGACTATCTTTTTGATCTCTAGAAAGGGAAGGAAGACCCTTCTGAACTTAAAAAGAATGGTAGAAATTCTGGATAAAATTATAAATTTCTTTTAAGAGATAGTATTTTAAAACCTTCAGATTAAACATTCATAAAAATTAAATAATAATAATAATAAACAGCTGGGAAATATATTTGTCACCCCTCTCACAGGCCCACGGGGCAGAGCTGGTTCCTCCTTACTTTTTTGTTCTGCCTCCCCTTTCTACCTTGGGGGAAGGAATCTCTCGGAGTATCATTGTGCTGAGCTTCAATCATGCCAGTCGGGGAGACAGGGGGAAGGTTAGGTCATAGATTCCTTTATCTAGTGTAAGGTCACCTCACCTATACCGCCTCCTCTCTTCATCTAATGCATAAAGAAAAATAAATAAGATGTTCCATCACAATAATTCGTTGTGTATCAAATGAAATGTGAGTCATTCTTAGTTAAAAAGAAAGCACTGAAGGAAGGAAGGGAAGGAAAAGAAAGAAAAAAAGAGAAGAAAAAGAAAGAAAAAATAATGCCAAGAATCTATCTCATTAAGATTTGATCTGAGTTGTAGTTCAAGGAGATAAACTATTTTTAAATTCCACTCTCACAAAAATCAGCCTTAATCCAAAAGGTTTTTCCTTGAAAATAAACTAATGAGTCTCTGTTCCCTAGACCCACACTTGACTATTTTTACATTTCACTTGGTATTGACCCTAAGCTTCAGGACTTGTATGTAGTGAATCTATCTGACATTTCTATTTCAAAAGCTTTCACATGAGAGAATGAATCATTCCCACTTAATTCCTGAAGATAAGATTCCACTTGCTTTAACTCTTCATTTGGTTGCATTATATTCTACTACAACACACACACACACACACACACACACAACTACACTCTTTTTAAAATAAAACAAGGAATAAAAAGACTTTGGAACTTGCTGTAGTTTGTGAATTCCTGCTTTCATTTTATGAGCTGAATAAATTATGGCCCAGGACAAAGAGTTCCCATGATTTTTTTACACAGCATTTTTAAAATATAATTATTATGTCACATTTCAGAGTTGTTTGAAAGAAAATAATGAGAGAAACCATACATCCAAGCTCTATAGTATTTCTTTATTATTTCATTAATCAATGATTACAAAATGATGTAAGATCAAAGAAAATATTTAGCTTTCTCACTATCAGCTTTTAATCTGAATAAGGTAAACAAGACTGTAAGAGAAAGCACATGATTTCTACCAGAATGGATAGGCTTTCGTTGCTAATTTTAACTATGGACTTGTCTCAGTTTAACCTTTTGAATAATTCCTCCACAAATCTAACTTCACATCCTTAGTCATTTGAGAAAAAGATAAAACAGAAACTAAAGAAATTCAAAAACAAATTTTGACCCCTATCCAGCTTTCTCGGTGAAATATTTTTTTAATTCTAAGGCAGTATACTTCCAAAATGAATAAACTTTTCCCAAAAAAAATGAATAACCAGCCATTACCAGCTATTAAAATAGGTATTTTTATATGCCGTAAGTGACAAGTTTTATACATTACTTTGTTTGGAGGCCAAAAAAAAAGCAGCAGCAGGAGTGGAGTAGGAGGGCTTACTGCTGTTCTTTGTAAAGTCATGTTTAAAGTCGAAGATGATGATGATGATGGGGTCAGACCAGTAAAAAGGTCTGGATACAGATCCAACTTGTTAAAACTTGCCTGGGGAAGAAGTCTGTAAAAAGATAAAACTCTTTTAACAACTATTCCAGAGTGATGTGTAATTAGATATTTGGAAAAGTTGCAAAGATCCATTAATAAGGCAGCTTTGTTTTATATGCCTGAAAAGCTGGTGTCAGTTTTTGAACCCATCATTTCAAATAATTGCTCAGTGGTCCCTGTGATATTCTCAAAGGTATATCCTAACTCAAGAAACATGAAGGTGGTTTTCGGAAAAACCTCTTTGTTAGAGCTGGACTTGGTTTCTCCTTATTTTCCTGGTGTTATGGTTTTCTATTGCTTCATGACAAGAGTGAAGACATTGAAAAAGGGTCTGAGCCAGAAGACACGAGCAGGGAACTGGACAAAGTCCAAGCTGGCTAGGGCAATGGGATCGTATGTGGAGGCCCGTTCACTAATGCACGTAGTTATTTGTATTTTTATCTTATTCTATTGTCACGATCAAGCAACTGGTTAATTTTGCGACCTTATTTCTCTTTAATAACTATCCCAAAACTTAGCAGTTCAGAGCAACAACCATTTTATCATATCTCACTATGTTGAAGGTCAGGAATTTGGGCAATTCTTCAGCTCCTTGTCACTTCTGCTGGGGTTAGTGGACTTCGGCTGGCTCTGAGCTTGTGTCAGGGGTCCAACACTCACATGCCTGGCACCTTGGCAGGGACAGCTGAAAGTCTGAGCTCAGCAGAGTCCATCTCCCCCGACATGTAGTCTCAGCGTCCTCTCAACGTTTTTGCTCCAGCAGGCTCAAGGCTTGTACGTGAACCTGCCACTCCTTTAAGAGGCCAGACCTGGAACTGGCAAAACATCATTCTAGCCACACTCAATTGATCAAAGCAATCACATGCCAGCTTAATTTAAGAACTCAGCTGAGCAGGGCACGGTGGCTCACGCCTGTAATCCCAGCACTTTGGGAGGCCAAGGTGGGCGGATCACGAAGTCAGGAGTTTAAGACCAGACTGGCCAACATAGTGAAACCCCGTCTCTACTAAAAAAAAATACAAAAATTAGTTGGGCATGGTGGCTTATGCCTGTAATCTCAGCTACTTAGAAGGCTGAGGTAGGAGAATTGCTTGAACCAGGACCAGGGAGGCAGAGGCTGCAGTGAGCCGAGATCATGCCACTGCACTCCAGCCTGTGCTACAGAACGAGACTCCATCTCAAAACAAAAAAAAAGAACTCAGCTGAAGAAGTGGTAAAGCATTTGTAGCTCTTTTAATTCACCACAACAGATTTCTCTTCTAAACTGGAATTGGCCAAGCAGTTGCAGTGGCTAAGCCTATAATCGCAGTGCCTTAGGAGGCTGAGGCAGGAGGATGGCTCGAAGTCAGGAATTCAAGACTAGCCTGGGCAACATAGCAAGATCCATGTCTCTACAAAAAATATTTTTAAAAATTAGCCTGGCATGGTGGTGGGCACCAATAGTCCTAGCTACTTGGGAGGCTGAAGTAGGATTCCTTAAGGGAGCACAGGAGTTTCAGGCTGCGGCTATGATTGTGCCACTGCACTTCAGCCTGGATGGCAGAGTAAGACCCTGTCTCAAAAAAAGAATTCTTCCTGCTAGTATTTAGCCTCCAAATCTCTGTATGGTATGAGAGATATAAATCATAACCATTACAAATGATCAACTTTGCTGTGAATTAAAGATGTGCAGAGGTAAAGATAGAAGTGTCACTGTACATTATGGAAGTGGCAAATAAAAATAAATAATAAATTCTAACACGCAAGCATTCATTGACAGGACTTGGTAGAAACTTCTTTCTTAAGGCACTTGAGCCACCTGTTTATTCCCTTGATCCGATAATCCCACTCAAGATAATTAATCCAGAAAAATCGTTCAGAAAGAGAAAAAGAAATTGTGTGTACAAACAAGCTTATTGACGTCTTATTCACAACTGTGAAACACTATCAATGATGTGAACATAGAAGAAAGATTTAAGTAAATTATATCAAGATCTTGTTATACTGTGTAGCCATTCAATTGATAAGTGTCATGCCCATGTAGAAACAAAGGAGAGTATTTTTCATGTAAATAAAGCTAAAACTAAAAATTGTGAGTCATATGATTATAGTCTATTCAAACTATGCCTATGAGAATAAAAACAAGAAAATAATAAGAAAAATAAAAATAGATGTTGAAGTATCTTTTGAATTCAAGTTTTATTTTATAATGTTTTAAAGTTCTTTCAATAATAAAAATTTTTAAACTTAGTAATTGTCCCAGGCCACATCTTCAAGATTTAATAAGCATGCATTAAATGCCTCTGGCCTTGAAAACATGTAAAAATCTATTTATAGACATACACAGTAACAAACATCTTTACATGAATAAAATATGTATTTTACACTTTTATTTTGGCCTATCACATGACAGAATACAAGCTGATGTCATGGGAAAAGGCTGTACCGGGAGTTGGCAGGCCTGAGCTGTGGTCCAGACTCCCCAGGTTCACTGGAGACCAGGCAGAGGATGTGGCAAGATGCCAGCTCCTCAGGTTCCCAATGGGAACAAATGGAGCAGAAAGATCAGCCCATAGGTCCCTCCTTTAAATTACTGAATCTGGACTTCTAAAGATATTAGCTTTTAATCTGTGGCCTAATTCGTGGCTAGCTTGAAAAATAAGAAAATGGTCAGAATGTAGTATGCCATTAGCTTTGGCCAATTAAGTAAAGTATATGTGAGGTAACATGAGTGAAAACACCAACAAAAAGACCCTTCACTCAACAGGTATTTATTCAGCATACAAAATGTCAGCCCTTATAAAGCTTATATGCTTTTTTTCACTTTTTTTTTTATTTCTTTCTTTCTTTCTTTCTTTCTTTCTTTCTTTCTTTCTTCCTTCCTTCCTTCCTTTCTTTTCTTTCTCTTTTTTTCAGAAAGGGTCTCACTCTGTTGCCCAGGCTGGAGTACAGTGGCATGATCAGGGCTCACTGCAGCCTCGACCTCCCTGGGCTCAGGGGATCCTCCCACCCCAGCTTCCCAAGTAGCTGGGACTATAGGCATGCACGCACCACCATGTCTGGCTAATTTTTGTATTTTTGTAGAGCTGGCATTTCACCATGTTGCCCAGGGTGTCAAATGATCACCTGCCTCAGCCTCCCAAAGTGCTAGAATTGCAGGCATGAGCCACCACGCCCAGCCAGGAGCTTATATTCTAAAGGAGAGGGGTGAGCATAGATGATAAACCAAATAAATAAACAGAACATTTAGCTGGTCACATGTTAGTAAGGGCTATGGAGAAAAATAAATCAGGTGAGAGAGACAATTCTGGAGGGGGAGTTGGCAAACTTAAGTAGGGTCTCCAGAAGAAGGCTTCTGTAAAAAACTACAAGTGCATAAAAACCTGAAGGAAGTGAGGAAACAGCTCTCAGGACCCCTGTGGGCATTCTCACGGGGGTGGGAAACCACTGGGGGGTTTGGAGCAGATGGTGCTATGGTCTGATGTAACAGCCTCACTCCAGTTGCTGTGTTCGGAGAAAGCTGTGGCAAAGCAAGGTGGAAATAGGGAGATCAGTGAGGAAGCTGTGGCAATCACCAAGGCACTTGGTGATAACAAGTAAGATGGTGAAAAGTGGTTGCATTTGGATATATGCAGTTAGCCTCAGACCATCACATCAGGTAAAAGAGCATAGAATTTCTAAACCAAACCTTCCTTAGACATAACATTTAAATGTGATTATTATCATTAAAATATTGAAGTAAAAAAACAGGGTAAGCATAATTTCTTATTACCAGTTTTTTCACTGACATAATCGTTCAGTTACATTGCTATCATATACTGTGTATGAACCATTCTTTTCATACAGAGTGTGAAGGATGTGTGGTGGAAGAGGAGTGAAGTCTAACCCAAGGTATGGGGCCAGAGATGGGAAAACTGCAGAAAGGTTTAGGAGCAAGGAAGACAAGAAGTCTGATTTGGGAGTGCTTAGATGCCTATTAGATGTCCTAGCGGAACTCGCAAGTAGGCAATTGGATATAGAAGTCTAGAGTTAAAGGTGAGTCACCAGGCTAGAGTTATCAATTTAGGAATTACCGGTAGATAGATAGTTAAATGATAATAAAGCCATGAGACTAGATGAGATCACCAAAAGAGAGCACATAGATAGACAAAACATCTGAGCACTAAGCCCTCAGAGAAATCCAATGCTAAGAACTTGTGCAGAAAGGGGGTCCAACCAGGGAAATGTGAAAGAATGCCCAGTAAATCAGAAGGAAAACCGGGAGACTGTGGTGAAAGCCAAGTGAAGAAAGCATTTCAGAGAGGAGGGATTCTTTCTGGAATACCAGTTGTCAGTGGTGGAATCTACACTTGCAGATTTTCCTTGACAAGTGAAGATGTCTATATAATAGAGAGACATGGATATACACACTGACTAGAAGGAAGGCTGTTTATAATTGCACCTCATTAAGAAGAGCATATTTGTGTGTCAGTATGCTGTGCCATTATATTCCAAATAGATACCCGTTTTGAAATATCCAGGATTTCACGGTTTCCATACTTTTCCCCACCTCCATTATCACAAATGACTGTTTCTAATTGCTTTTATGATTGTTTTCCCCTTGTGGAGATATTTTCAAGATCGGTATGATTACAATGGAAAATATTCTAATTCTCAATGAGTGAGTTAATGAAGGAACAGACTGATTATGAATTATTTGCTAAACTAGACTCTAAAAATGACATCTACTTATTAAAAAATGTTGAATTTACATTGGATTATGGATGTGTAATATTCTGGGAACTCATAGCCCTTTAAAAAAGTGAAACTGGTCTGTTAATATGTTTGTCATAAGTACATGTTGAGCACATTTTATTCCTTAAGCCACTTTTCACCCCAAACCCTGACAAGACATCAGGCTTTCTTACTCTCTGATGAAATAGGGTGTTTTCTTTAAATCACCTTCCCTGATAAACCACCTGAGAGAATGGAAAAAGAAATAGATGTAACTCAGTTGACAGCCTTGGGATATAAACATCCCATCTCCATTTGTCTTTGCTTTTACTGGATATCAGGCTGCCAGTCTAATAAGGCAACAAAGAAGGCCAGGCAGAGGTGGCTCAGGCCTGTAATCCCATCACTTTGGGAGGCTGAGGCGGTGGATCACGAGGTCAGGAGTTAGAGACCAGCCTGGCCAATATGGTGAAACCCCGTCTCTACTAAAAAAAAAAATACAAAAATTAGCCAGGCATGGTGGCGCGTGCCTGTAGTCCCAGCTACTCAGGAGGCTGTGGCAGAAGAATCGCTTGAACCCAGGAGGTGGAGGTTGCAGTGAGCCGAGATCGCGCCACTGCACTCCAGCCTGGGCAGCAGAGCAAGACAGTGTCTCAAAAAAATAAAAATAAGGCAACAAAGAAAAATAAACAACAGTCTTTATCCCACTGGATAACTTATGGAAATTATCATATATTTTAAAATTCAATCTTGGTTATATCATAAAAGGATTTTCTGGGTCTGTTTGCATAGCTGTATTCTATCCCATCTTAAAATAATCTGGACTTTTGAGATTTTTCTTATAAATCTTATTTACCCTAAAAACCTTTTACAAAACATTTCTCCAGAAAATTATGCTATATATACACCATGTGGCATCATCATAAAATATTCAAATCTATAGACGCTCATCTCTAGGCAATTCTGGTGAAGAGTCAGTCAGCATAATTTTAAGAGTTGTTTTTTCACAGATGTACTGTGTAAATATACTGAGACAGTACACTAAATATAACTGATGGGGGCTCATCTTGGTGGATATGGGTAGCTTGCATGTTGCCTTGGCCTTATTGATTATCTTCTACATTACTTTGTATGTCCTGCAAACCCATGTGCACCTGTCTCCAGTGCATTCGGTCTGTTTTACAGCCTTCTTCTGGCACTATCTAATGAAAACTATAAAAAGAAAATGTTTCTTTTCCATTACAGCAGCAACAAAAATTTCAGGAATGAGGCCACAAAAATACCATACCACGTCACAGGTCTCTCTTCTTAATAGTCTAAAAGCAGTTAGCATCAGACCATCACATCAGGTCAAAGAGCACAGAATTTCTAAACCAAACCTTCCTTAGACATAACATTTAAATGTGATTATTATCTTAAACTATTGAAGTAAAAAAAAGGGTGAGCATAATTTCTTATTACCAGTTTTTTGATTGATATAATCGTTCAGTTACATTTATATCATATACTCTGTATGAACCATTTTTTCCTGTTAGATTGTAAACCCTAAAGACTAGGAACCAAAGTATCTTTAAATAAGTTTTATCTACTCTGGCACAGGGCCATAATGGGAGTGATATAGTCCCTCTTTGACATTTACCACAAATATGTATTTACTAAAATTGCCACCTGGTACAAGCCCACTGTGCTCATATTTTGAGGGTAAAAGAAGGGAGGAAATAATGGAATATCTGTGGTCATTATTCACTCTAGGATATCTAGGCCCACTTCATAGATAATGCTTTAAGTCTTCTTGTTTTATTTTATAAAGAGGAATAAGATATTACTATAACAAGTACCAGCAGCTTTCATGATCCCTCCATTCATCCAATTTCTCCCCCAACTTAAAAAATATAGGCACAACTGTTGGTTACCACCACATTCTAAGCTCTCTTAAGATTTTACCAGACCAAATAAAGACATCAGACTCAGGCCCACCAGGCAATTCATTTCCAAATGACTGGAACTCTTAAAGCCCCACTTGTTTTTATACCAAGACTCAGAAAATTCCTAAAAAGCCAATTACTGATATTGGTAATGGGGAGGAGCTTCCCAGCACTTACAATTTTTATTTCATTGAAATACATTTAAAATTTCCTTCCACAGGCACTTTCTCACAAAAATAAATAAATAAATAAATAAATGAAAAGAAAAAAAAATTCCTAACAACTTTCCATTACCCTTTTTTTCAGGTACAGAGCAGTTGCCTCCTGGAGTCGTGTTCAGGGAATTGGAATTCCTTTGGTAACTGCTATTGAAATAGTCTCAATCTGGATCCTTTCCTTTATCCTGGCCATTCCTGAAGCAATTGGCTTCGTCATGGTACCCTTTGAATACAGGGGTGAACAGCATAACACCTGTATGCTCAATGCCACATCAAAATTCATGCAGGTACTAATAGTTTAAAAGGAATTAACTGGGGAAGGGAGGAGTTCCTCCGTTACACTTCCCCATCTTGAGACTTGATGACATCACCACAATGCCAAGTGTGGTTTATTCTGTCAAATATTCTTCAGTTGCATGAAAAGTAGATGTTAAACCTGTGTCTTCGTTCTTGAATGGAACAGTTATTTTGGCTTTCACTCTTGCATTATAGCACAATGGTAGACACAGCTGTTATTCTGCACCAAACCACTAAGAATACCAAATTTACTAAGAGGGACTAGATATGTGTGCATATATATTTATATGCTATTTGTTTTTATAATAATGAATACAACACAATTTCCATCTGGAAGATGTGCTGATGTTTATCTTATGTCACTTGGGGAGAAGCACATTTCTCGCATTCTTTAAAGATGGATTTACTAATTCAAAGTAGAGAGTAGTACTTACATGTACTTATGTTAGTATGGTTTCTCTGTCTAATATACAAATAATATAAAATTGTAGAACTTTTAGAAAGAACATTTTGGTTTAACAAATTCAATTGTTATTTTCCTTAATACACCTGATCACATTAATGTTTTTCTGAAAAGCTTAATCACATGACTGTTTTAGGAAACATATTTAAAATGCATCTTTTCTTTGCAAAACTAGTTATATGTGGACTGAGGAGGAAAACCAAAAGGATAAGTATTTCTCTTAAATCAGCATAATTTAGTGCTTTGATGTAAGTTTCATGCAGCTCACATTCCACATGTAATTGTTTACAGACATCTCAAGGTATGTTTTCCCAACTTGGAAAATTCACAGAATTCATGGTTTTACAGTTAACCAGTTATCGTCCTTGGAAATTCTTGTTTTAAAATTAAAAGTGCTCATGAAAACTGCCAAACTAGTAATTTAAAATTGAAGATTTTTATTGGGTCAGTCTTCAAAGTGAAAAACAAAGTAGACAGTAGGAGACTGTCAAAATTTGGGCAGTTTCAATAAGCAATCTAGATATTCCATATGCAAATGTTAGAGAAAAGAGGATCACTGTAAGAAGGAGTTTCTAATCATTAGAGCCGGACACAATGAAATGGGCTGCTTTGTAAAGACAGAGTCTCCTTTCTAGACATGTTCAAGTAAAGGGTAGCTACCCTTCGGGCATGGGTGGCCTAGACGATTGTAGTAAAGGGTATGAGTTGAACAGGTAATCTTTTAGAGTTCATTCCAAGTCTGAAGTCCTGTTCTTTTTCTCTAAATTTATTTTCCCTCTTTATTCCACTCTTGCTCTTCAACTTTACCCTAGGCTGATGGAAGGCCCCTCTCTACCCTTGTTGATGACATCAGTTCCAAAGAGATGCATTACCTGTTTCTCTGTGGGCCTTTGCCATGGAGGGGGCAGGGGACTCCATTTATCCCTCTCAAGGGTCAGCCTCCAGACCCTCTGCAGCTGCTTCTGGGTCATTTACACCCAGCCAGCAAATGCAGTAGGAAAAAGAGGATACAAAAAAAAGGAGAGTGGGTGCTCAAAGGAGTGTTCGTGTTGCAATTCAAAAAAGAGAGAGAGAGTGCTTCTGACTTTTTCTAAGTTCAGGACTGAAATCTTTCTACAGTGTGTTGGGAACAGAGAAATGTTTGTGTAAATAGTTTAGAATAAACCAACTCCTTTGGGAATTTTCACTTAACCTGAGGATAGAATTCAGAGATCTGTGAACTTGGATGGAAAAGAAATGACATGTTTATTTTCACTAACTTCTAACTGAATTTATCATTTCATTCAATTATGAATGTACCCAACAAATCACCATAGTGTTTAACAGTACCATGACTTTTTCACTAATAAAAATAGCAGACATTTTCATACCATGTAACGCTATATAATCTCGAAATACCATTTACGTTCATCAGAACTTCAACACTTCAACTGTTTGGTAGTTATTAGAACCACCATTAGGTTTGTTATTTGTGAATAAACACATACATTACTATATCAAAATTTAATTTCTAATATTTTGATAGTTGTGTTTTAATGCAATTGGTTTCCATTGCAATCTTATGTATTTTATTTGATGCATGGAAAAGTATTATTCTCAGAAGGGATTATAGTCTTCACCAGACTTCCTAAAGGGTCTATGGCATAAAAATAGTCAAGAACTCCTGCCCTAAATTTTTGTCTTTAGGAACCATTTTCAGATGATTTTAATAGACATGTCATAAATGCAGCCCACTTAGCCTCTTTCTATATTTGGAAACTGTCCCATTTTTTATAGAGCAGCATGATTATTTTTTACTGTGGGAACTGCATTGTCCTTAGTAAATTAACAATCTGAAGAAGCATTATAAGGAAAGAAAAAGCATTTCTTCCCAAGTTGGTGATTAATTTTGTGGGAAAAAGAATTTAGATATCATTTTTTATTTTCCACTTTTATAGGGTATTAAGTTTTCTTCTTTAAGAAGACATAAAACTGAATAATTTTGGTATTTATAAATCCCGCCTGGTCAGATAATGCCAGATATGCCTTCCGTTTAGGTATGCTGCCTCAATAGTTTCCAGGTGGTAAGTATTAAAGGAGAGAGAAGAGTATGGTTATCGATGTTCAAACTGGCTGGCTTTAAGGTCACATAGCAGGCATACCAGGCAGAGAGTTAACCCCTGTTGACCAAAGCTACACAGATAAGCCATTCATAACCTTCACTGTTTCAAGTTAAATATACTTTCACCACAATAGTCAAAATAAAGCAGGCACTAACAAAATGTTGAGGTACATCAAAAAATAAAGATAAACATATATATTTTTTTGTCTCAAAATCATGTTTTATGAGCTTTAAAAGAACATTATTTTTATTGATTAGGGCTCTTTCATTGTGTAGTCAAAACCAACTTCAATCTATGAAAAGTATCCTTGTCAAGATAATTTTTGTAAGTGCAGTTTATGTACTGTTTAAAGCCAGGATAATTTCTGAAGTTTCCAATTTAATTGAGTTTTGAGGACCACCCCCAAACCTATTACTGCAACCAGAGAGTATGGTTTTACAAATGTATCTGCAAGTCTAAAGATCTTGAAGCTACCAGAAGCATGACGCAGTTAATTGACATGACTCTGCTTCCTCCTTTTCTTTTTTTTTTTTTTCTTCACTTTGAAGTTCTACCAAGATGTAAAGGACTGGTGGCTCTTTGGGTTCTATTTCTGTATGCCCTTGGTGTGCACCGCGATCTTCTACACCCTCATGACTTGTGAGATGTTGAACAGAAGGAATGGCAGCTTGAGAATTGCCCTCAGTGAACATCTTAAGCAGGTAAATCTCATAACATCATGAAAATCTGGCCAGGACTGGTTAGTCCTGGACAGCAGCAGGCCTGCAGATACCATCTTTAGCAAAATTAGCCTATTTCCTAAAATTAAAATACTATCTTGTAACTGTTTTCTTTATAGTAATAGTGTTAGAAATTTTTTTGTAAAATGGGAAGCCTGCCGGTGAAACAAGTGGTCCTGAAGGCTGGGCCCAAATAGAGAAGAACTATTCTTCTATTTTGCCAAGAGTGTATTGAGCGTGTGTGTGAGTCCATGCATTGAACTGGGCTTGGAACTGTACCAGGACACAAAGAAGCATATGACTTTCTCCCCATGCAAATTTACAGTCTTGTAGATATAAAATACACATGAAAAACAACTGGAAAAGAGAATCACAGTTGTGGTCAAAGTCGCCTGTGCTACAGAAAGCCAGGGAGGGTATGAGATAGAGTCATGGGGAAGCTGTTCATGGACAAGGGAAACTGAACTGGACCTTGAAGGATAAATGGGATTTGATGGGGAAGAAGTCGACAGAAAGCATTTCAGGTGGAAGAACAGGAGGCTAGTTAGAACGTGGAATAGGAACCATGCATTTGGGGAGTAGGAAAAGAGAGATGAACCTCACTAGAGCAATATCTAATGTGAGACTTACGCTAGGAAATGGGATCATGTACATTAGAAGAGGTAAAATGTTTGAAGGCCCAAAGTTCTAGAAGGAATTTGAACATGTCAATCAGAGGCTAATGTTGGTCCTCCTGGGTGAAATTAGAACAGATAAAGCTGTGCGGTTTCAAGGGCAAAACTAGACTCATACTTGGCTCTCTGACCTTGAGCAAATTGCTTAATCTCTCTGCATGTCTATTTTTTCATAATATGTATGAAATAAAACATCATGGGGATTGCCTGAGACATGTAAGGTGCCTAATAGAACCCAGCTCCTAGTAGGTATTAAGCCAATGTTAATTTATGTTAATTCTAAGAGTAAAAAAACCTAGCACTTCAGGTAAGTTCCCTGTTGCAATAGAAAAGTATATAATGATGTCCAACTACACCAGAAGTTACTGTGAGTTATTGATGGAGTCTGTAAATTTGTCCTATATAATTACTATGTGCAATCATCATTCCTCATCAGCAACTCTTTTCAACTACCATACTGATTTTTCTGAGTGTCAGCCCTTCATCTGTAAATTGGGCATAAAATATATGAATCAATCGTATTATGAGAATCAAAAGGATGAATGTGTATGCATGTACTTTGTATAATCTAACATGCCATACAAATGGTAGCTATTGTCTTTTATTGACATTTAGCAGGAAGATCACATTGAGAAACCTTAGTATGACTTTGCTCAGGCATGAAAGTTTTAAATACTCCAATTGCTTAATATGTTTACAATTATTTCCTCTCATTCTTGGAATGGAGGTACTTAGAATGGGTTTGTGAAAAACAATGTTTTAAAATATGGATTTTTGCATTCACACCGTGATTGAGGCTATTTAAGCCATGAGTTGTATTTGCAGTGGAAATAATTAAATAAGGTTTAGGAACAATAGTCCTATGCTGCTTCATGTTTACATAGCATTTTTTAAGTTTTAAAGCACATTTCCATTTCTATGTCTTTTTCTTATTTGATTCCTCCCAGGGCCCTGTGAGATAGGTAGGATATATATTATCTTTATTATACAGGTGATTAAGAGGTTTGCTCAACCAAATGGAGATTCAAACCCAAGATTTTGTCCTCATGCAGTTAGTGTTCCTTTTGGTGCCACTCAAAGCTGTAGCAAACTCTAAGAACAGAAGAGCAAGGGTGACTGGAGGTCCTGCAGATGGGACTGTGGGAGAGCCAGCATATAGCACGAAGCCTTGCCATCCTGACTAATACTCTGTGGGGCTCATGGTTTTCTTCTTGCTTGGTTGTGTCCAATATCTCCTCATCATAGTGATGACAGTTTTATCAATTAGGGGTTGTGTTTGGATACTGGAAACACAAAACTCAAAATAACAGTTAGTTAGTTGACCAAGGAGTTTATCTTTCTCCCATAGCAAAAACTTCAGACATCAAGGTTTAGTGGTCAAGCCAACTTAGAGGCCAGGAATCTACTGTTTTGCTTATCTTTCCTTCAGTCTCAGAAGACAGTAGCAGCAGCTCTACTTTTACACCTGATTTCCAAGCAGCAACAGGGGAAGAGCATAAAATAACATATAGTGGGTGTACACCAAAGAAATGTCCCTATACTTTTCAGTAGCTCTTCTGGAAACGCATGCAATGGTTTCTATTTCATCTAATGGGTCAAAACTGTGCCAAGTGGCCATGTAGAGAAGTAGGCCAGACTCCCCAGCTGCCATAACAAATCAAGAATTGAGTGATGGTAAGGAAGACAGGAGAATGGATATTGGTTAAGCAAACATCAGACTAACATGGCAATGTACTAATAATACCTTTTAAAAGGGTTATCCTTTTTGAGTATGCACTCAGGAAAGGTAACCCCTCCCTTAATACATTGCTTTTCGATTTTTCTGGGCATGCTGTCTTTCTGGACACACAAAATTACCCTTTTAAAAAGAGCCCCCATTCCTGCAGATTTGATTATTTTATTTCTTCCCTCAATCATTACTCTGAAGTCATATCCCAGCTAGCCCAATAACTGTGAGAGGTTAAAGAACTCCCAATTCTTTGCGCTAGTGTAATGAGTTATGAAAACTGCCCCAGAATATTTTTCAATGGCTCAGCCAATCATGTGAGTTTACTGTAGACTTCCCAGACCTAATGTTATATGTTTCAAGTCGAGCCAGCATTACCCTCCAGACTCTGTTTTCAATCAGCTTTATTTTGACATTAACTGATCCCAGTTACAGACAAGTTGCATTTTATGTTCCTAGTCAGGCTTCTAAATGCATGCAATATGATACTCAAATAATGCACACCAATGAATAGTTGCAGATAATTCCTAACCTACAGTTTTTCTGATCTGGAGCAGACTCAAAAGGCATGCAAACCTTCCACGAAGTCAGTCCAAGGTCAGCACGTTCCAGATTTTCCAGATTGTTTGCAAATAATATATAATATTTTTAGAAACTGTATGTCATTAAGAAAAGAATTTAAAGAGCAAAAAGTCCCAATAGTAGCTGTGTTCAAGATCAGGAAAAGGAGAAAACATATTGCTATTACTTTTCTGCTCCGCACTCCTATTTTGTTTTCTTAAGGTCTTTGTTGATCTGTCCATTCATTATCATATCATGTTCAGTCTCCTTGCCTGCCATGCCATCATTAATGCTAATTAGTTAGCTGTTATTAAGAGCCATTAGCTAACCCTTTCCCCCATGCAGTCACACTCCACCCACCTACACACACATACACACATACATGCAGACTCAGCCACTGTAGTGTTGGCTCGCCTCCAGCCAGTTCCCACCTCTCTCCTGGCATATAACCTCTGTCCTGGCCCTAATAACCAACCTGAGGCCCCCATCCTTCCTGGAAGCTGCCCAGAAGCATCATTAGCAATTCCTTGATTAGAATGCTGACCTTAGAATCTTGAAGACCTAGAGGCACTGTAAGCCAGGCTGTTCTCCTGACTCTTTTTGAATTATTCTTTCCCTGATGTCTGCTACTTCCTGGTAGTGTAGTTTTTGCATCTAGTATAAAAACACTAAACTTGTTGTACTTTCTTTTTTCTCGCTTTCCTTTAGCGTCGAGAAGTGGCTAAAACAGTTTTCTGCTTGGTTGTAATTTTTGCTCTTTGCTGGTTCCCTCTTCATTTAAGCCGTATATTGAAGAAAACCGTGTATAATGAGATGGACAAGAACCGATGTGAATTACTTAGGTACGATCCTATGTACTCTCTAGAAAATTGGAGTTTCTCAGATTTTCATATTTATAATACTTTTATAAAACCACCTACTCTACATTCCCATTAGCCCTGAAAATTAAAACTGCAAAGTTGATTTTTTTTTCTTCAGCTGACATAGCCTATAACTGATCCCAAAATCTGTGTGAGCTACATCTGTTGTCTTGCCACTCCCCTCCTGAGGCTGTGCATAGGGTTTCAGCTAACCAAGTAGTGATGTATCTGTAACTGTCCTGCAAAACCGAAACTGCCATTTAAACAAGCACTTTTAACAAAATTCTAACTGCCACCTATAAGAAATGGCTTCTGGGCAAGAAAAATGCTTATTCTAGGAATAAATGCTAGTTAGCAGATTTTAAAAAAATATATTCTAATTATTCTGTGCCACTTTCTTTTGCTCTAGTTTCTTGCTGCTCATGGATTACATCGGTATTAACTTGGCAACCATGAATTCATGTATAAACCCCATAGCTCTGTATTTTGTGAGCAAGAAATTTAAAAATTGTTTCCAGGTAAGATGATTTTTCAAGTATTTTTTTAAAGACAACAAAATGAATATATTAAACAGTCAACAGACACAGCCAATTCCAGTTGTAATATTACTTTGATCAGCTGTACTCCTTTTTAGCAGTGAAGCGAAAATCATGTTTTATTACCCAGAAAGAGAGTCAGATTGTCAGCATAACAGAAAAGCAGTTCCTATTTAGACAACCACATACAAAGAGGTTAAAATCAAAAGGGCTAAATCACATGCCAGTTTACAGCCCTCCTTTAGAGGTGAATGTTCCAATGTATGCTCTAGGCCACACAGAGTACATAAGACCTATTCATACCTTACATTGTCTTAGACTTGAACCAAAGTCTCGACAAAATATAAACACTATTGTTAAGAAAGCTGTCACTAAATGCTATTTAATTGTGTGGTTAGTAATAGAATCTTCAAGGATAGTAAATGCTAATTGCTGTGGGAATCTGAACAAATATTATTTTATTCAAAATCAGTTTTCTTCTGCTTTCAAGCCTCCAGCCAGCTCAGCCACTCAGGTCCTTCAGAAGCTTTCAGCCTGTCTTATTCATGTGTCATTTTCTGGCTCCTGGAAAATGGTTTTAGCATAGGCTTAATCCTCACTAGATTTTGTTATCTTGGAAGAGGCTGTTTAACTTTAGTTTACAGTATATACGATGCAGAGTAGGGTAGAAGTCAAGAATGCAGGCTCTGAAAGCAAAGAGCCTGGATGGACATCACAACCCTGCACTTGCTAACTGTCTATCCCAGGTCTGGTTACTGCCTCTCCTGCTTTTTCAGTTTCCTTACCTATAAAATTGGATGGTCACAGTATCTCTTTCATAAGGAGGGTAATATTCATTTAAAATAATAAGTGCTCAATATGAGTTGATTACTATTAGGGACAGAGTAGAGAGGAAAAACACAGTAACTGCCCTCATGGAACTTACAGTCTAAACAGAGACAGACATATATTAACCAAAGAATCACACAAATAGATGAAACTTGGTGTGGAAGTTTTGGGCCGTATTTCTGAGATTTTCTTGGAAATGTTTGCCAGTCACAAAACACTCTGCCTAAAATGGATTGACTAACATGCGGGTTAAAACTAGTACATTATATAAGCTGAAATTAATTATTACCTACTCGTTAATTTACATATTCATTGGAAGGAGGGAAAATCAAGGTAAAAATTATCAGAAATTAATCCCACCTTTTGTTGGATCTTCCTAAAAAGGCAGCATACCCAAGAGAAAGAGCCCAATGTACAGAGTCCTGGGTTCTAATTCCAGTTCTGCCTCTCATTATCCTTCCTGGACCTCACTGTCCTCATTCATAAAATGGGGGATTAGCACCTGCCTTCCAAGGCCATTGTGAAGATCTGATGAGGTACCTGGTGCAGAGAGCCACACAGTTGGTATACACTGAAAAAATGCTAGGAACCCCCTTGCCCAGCCCTACCCATGCCTGCCCCAAGCCGTGGAGAACCCTCCCTGTCACCAATACTGCCTTCCCTTTTTCTTGTACATGGTAATAGAATTAAAATGAGAAACAAAGGCTCTGTTTCTCTGCACTGGAATGAACAGTTTAACTCCTGCCTGGAGAGAACAGGCTCTCCACCCTAGGTTACTATAGAGGTTCACTTCCCTCAAATGTGAATGGACATTTTCCCCTCATTGGTATGGCCCAAGGCCGCGGTGTTTGGCTGGGAATAGGCTGGTAGTCTCGCCTTACTTCGAGTCTGTTCCTTCCCCCAGTCATGCCTCTGCTGCTGCTGTTACCAGACCAAAAGTCTGATGACCTCGGTCCCCATGAATGGAACAAGCATCCAGTGGAAGAACCATGATCAAAACAACCACAACACAGACCGGAGCAGCCACAAGGACAGCATGAACTGACCACCCTAAGAAGCACTCCTCCAGTACTCCCATAATCCTCTCGGAGAAAAAAAATCACAAGGCAACTGTGACTCTGGAAATCTCTTCTCTGATCCTTCTTCCTTAACTCACTCCCACACCCAAGAAGAAATGCTTTCCAAAACCTCAAGGGTAGACTGGTTTACCCACCCACAACATCTACGAATCATACTTCTTTAATTGATCTAATGTACATATTCCACGTGTTGTATTCAGCATTAAAAAATGGTGGGAGCTGGGGGAGAATGGAGACTGTTAAATGAAATTAGAAGGACGTTTACTACTTTTGTATGAAAATAGAGCTTTCAAGTACATGGCTAGCTGTTATGGCAGTTCTGGTAAATGTTCAATGGGAACTGGTCACCATGAAATGTTAGAGATTATGACAAGATTTTCTACTTTTTTTAAGTGATTTTTTTTTCCTTCAGCCAAACACAGTATGGGCTCAAGTCACTTGTATTTGAAATGTCATTTGGTGCCAGTATTTTTGAACTGCCTAATAGCCTAACATGATTATTTGAACTTATTTACACATAGTTTGCAAAAAAAAAAAAAAAGAGAGAGAGAGAGAGAGAGACAAAAATAGTATTCAGGTGAGCAGTTAGTGTTTTCAAGTCACTTTAAAAAAAAAAACACACAAATTCCAAAGCTGCAGCAAATACTACAGGCCCTTAAAACACAGTCTAATGACACACTGGGCAGTTTAATAGAGGATGTTACTCAAAGAATTTTTTAAAACTGTATTTTCTTTTTTAAATGATGTTTTATTACAAGAGATCTTGAATATGTTTTGTATGCTAAATTCAAAAGTAATGCTTGAATCAGATAGTTCTTTTTCACAAGTCCAATCTGTTTTTCATGTAAATTTTGTATGTAAAATCAGTATCATGTACCAAAATTTAAATGTATGTGTCATTTAACTCTGCCTGAGACTTTCAGTGCACTGTATATAGAAGTCTAAAGCCCACCTAGGAGAAAAAGATTGAATTTTTCAGATGATTTGAAAATTTTCATTGAGGTATTTTTAATAGTAACTATATATGTATATACCTATCACCTCCTATTCTCTTAATTTTTTAAAAAATGTTAACTGGCAGTAAACCTTTTTTGGTCATTCCCTTTTCCATATAAGGAAACATGATTTCAAAGTGGCCAGATGAGTTTATCATGTCAGTGAAAAATAGTTACCCCCAAATGCTACCAGAACTTATGATTCTTCACTTCTCTGGGTTTTCAGTATGAACCTAAATCCCCACCCCAGCATCTGTCTCCCACATCGTCACCATTTCAAAGGGCCCACAGTGACTTTTGCCGGGCATTTTCCCAGATGTTTACAGACTGTGAGTACAGCAGAATATCTTTTACTGTCGTGTGTGTATATATATATAAACAATTGTAAATTGCTTTTAGCCCATTTTTCTGGACTGTCTCTGTGGAATGTGTTTGTATGTGATGTATGCATGTGTGTGATGGTATGTATGGATTTAATCTAATCTAATAATTGTGCCCTGCAGTTATGCCAAAGTGCATTCTCCGAGTAACCTGCCTGGTCCATTTTAACCTGTACCAACCTTCTGCATTCGTAAATCTTGTGACCATGTTACCATTACAAATGGAATATAAGCAGCAACATGAAAGCGGATGAGCTGTGGACTAGCAATATAGGGTTTTGTTTGGTTGGTTGGTTTGATCAAGCAGTATTTAGGGTCATATTGTTTCCTGTACTAGAACAAAAGTCATTACACTTTGAAGTATTACATTGTTCTTATCCTCAACTCAGTGTGGTAATGAAATTGCCAGGTTGTCTGATGTGTCAGACTTTACCAGACAGATCGCTGATAAGAAATTAGGTAAGCTAATTTGTTGGGCCATATTTTAGACAGGCACAGGTAAAATAACATCAGATTCCAGTTGCTTGAATTGCAAGGCTAAGAAGTACTGCTCCTTTGTGTGTTAGCAGTCAAATCTATTATTCCACTGGTACATCATATGCAGTGATATATGCCTATAATATAAGCCGTAGGTTCACATCATTTTGTTTAGACAACTGTCTTTTTTTCAAGATGCTTTGTTTCTTTTATATGAAAAAAAAATGCATTTTATAAATTCAGAAAGTCATAGATTTCTGAAGGCTTCAATGTGCATTTTATTTATGGACTGGTAAGTAACTGTGGTTTACTAGCAGGAATATTTCCAATTTCTACCTTTACTACATGTTTTCAACAAGTAACTTTGTAGAAATGAGCCAGAAGCCAAGGCCCTGAGTTGGCAGTGGCCCATAAGAATAAAATAAAAGTTTACAGAAACCTTGCAGGTGTCTCTTCATTTTTACATAGTTTTCCATAGAAAATGTTTATTATATAAGGCCAGTTGCAAACCTCTCCTTAGTAATATCCTGGAAAGCAATTTACTATCAAACAGGTACCTCCTACCTCTATTCTCAACCAACCTATTTTGTTGTACTCAGCATTTAACTCTGTCATTCATTCCTTCATTTACCTTTCCAGTAAGTCTAACTGGGCATCTACTATGCACCAGGCATTCTTCCAGATACTGGAGACACAGTAAACAAAAAAGGCAAAGTCCCAGATTTCATAGAGCTTGCATTCTAGGAAGAAGATAGGCAATAAACAATTACAGTCAATAAGCAATATGTCAGGTAGATGTCTGGAGGAAGAGACTCAGCCCCATTTTTAAAGAGTTGTTCAGTATAAAAACTTTGAAGTCATTGCTCATTCCTTTACCTCACACCTTACAGCCAACCTCTCAATAAGTCCTGAGAGTCCTATCTTCAGAATATATCCAGAACCTGACCACTTCTCTGTCTCTGCCTCTATCTCCCTAGTCAGAGCACCATCTTCTCTTGCCAGGATAACTACAATAGGCCCCTGACATGCCTACTTGTTTCGAGCCTTGTAAACAGCTGTATTCCAGTTAGAGCCAATCTCTCCTCTCCCATATGTGATTAGGTTAGGTGGGGCTGACCAGCATCCTCTGAGAGTTTTTCCAGTAAGAACTAAGTCAGAAAGAGCTCTTTTCCTACCAAAGCAGGGATGAGAGGTTGTGAGCCTGGGTGTGGCTGGACGCTGTGGTGGGGCATTATGAAGAAAGTCAATCTAAAGTCTCACAAAGATGAAAAGCATTAAAGTCCCCAGTTTTAGTTCTCCTTGATGCTTTCTTGTGGCTTCAGTAAACAAACCAACACATTTACCTTTTCATCTACACTACTTAAATCTGGTTTTCTGTTGCTTGCAATACACACATTCTAAGACCAGGTCAAATAAGAATTGAGTCATCTTTTGTTGTTGTTAACTTAATAGACTTTATGTTTTTTAGAGCAGTTCTAGGTTTATAGAAAAATTGATCCAAAATTATAGAAAATTTCTACATGCCCTTTCTCCCCCTTCCCCACACAGTTTCCCCTATTTTTTACACCTTGTATTAATGTGGCACATTTGTTACAGTAAATGAACCAATATTGATGCAATATTATTAACTAAAGATTATAGTTTACATTAAGTTTCACTCTGTGCTCGACATTCTATGGGTTTGGACAAATAATATAATGTCACATAGCCACCACTGCAGTATCATTCAGAAGAGTCCCACTGCCCTAAAAATCCCCTGTGCTGCATTATTTCATCCTCCCTCTATCCTCCTCTTGATTTATCTGTTCACTCAACACAGCTAGCATGAACAACCATCATATTACATTGTGCTAATAGCTGGGAACAGGAAATCAGATGTGTAAGTAAATAAATGCAGTGACGAGCTTAGTGGTGACTCAATAGACATCAGCATAGGGGCTGGTAAAGGCACAAAGGAAAGAGTAGTCAAAATTCTTTGAACTTCAGTTGGTAAACGTCAGCGGACAAGTATGAGGGCCGTTGCTTCCGCAACTCTCATTTTACTTTGCATGAATGTGATGTCACTAATAGGAGAACAGCATAAGAATAAGCAATATAGTATTTTCTCTACATTATGAGTTTTTATAAAGTCAATAAATACATATTATTTTCCATTCAAAAGTAAACCTAGTAAATTTAAAATTATCCAAATAATAAAACACAATGCCTAGATATAACTAGGAAATAGCCGAGACAAATGCCAATCTTTGACTAATCTATTACCACTATTACGGTTCTTAGGAGTATTACTAGTCCATGAGATAGCATGGAAAACCTTCTACGTGTAGAGTGACGGAAACACACTGCCAGCCTCCCCAAACCACTCCAAGCTCATGATTCTGAGTCTTCTATTTCTTTATTTGTAAAATAATCAAGTATAGCACTGTATTTATTGATTTTACTCTATACTTCAAAGCAGAGTTAAATCAGAGCGCAAGTTCACCATACGCAGTTCAATGTTTCTGAAATTCCAGTGAGGTCTTTACATTGAAAACCCCAGTGGTTTTTTAAATAATTCTACATTTGGAAAATCTTCTGCCATACTTTTCTCTAAATAGTAACAAGACAAACCAGTGTCTATATTTGGTCAGCACTGATAAACTTCAACTTTTTTGTTTCTAAAACTGAAAGGAGACAGACTTGGGTTCCTAGAATCAGGAAAGAATCAAAGATTGAAAATAACATTGTAACTGCAAAACTGGGCTTTCTCTATGAGGCATGCTGGAATAGTTCATTGTTGATTTGATGAAGCCAGGACTCATTATGTCTCCTAGTTTCCCAAGCTTTTAGCATCAATATGATTCAGTAGATTCTATCATCTGTGTTTCTTTGGGGGATGTAATAAATTAGGAACAGCAGTGCCAACCCTAGTCAGAATCGGAAGAGTCATGGAATCTTCCTAGAGGAATATAGAGAATTCCATAGGTTTTTCCCTTTTAATCCTAAACCACAGTCCCTTTATCTAGTTTATCTAAATGGAACTGATCATCTTTTACTTGAATTTGATTCTATGAAAGTAGATACAGTTGTATACTTGATGCTGTGTGATAGATTTGTCCTAGATGGGAGTAATGACCCTGCGCAGTCTACATAATACCACACTGTCAGCCAAATCACAGGCCCAAGGCACCTCTAGAGCACAGCTCTGACACTCCATTTTTGTTTGGGTTTTTTGTTTGTTTGTTTTGTTTTGAGACAGGATCTCACTCTGTTGCCCAGGCTGGAGTTCAGTGGTGCAACCTCAGTTCACTGCAGCCTCAACCTCCTGGGCTCAAGAGATCCTCCCACCTCAGCTTCCCCAATAGCTGGCACTGCAGACACATGTCACCGTACCAGGCTAATTTTTGTATTTTTAGTAAAGACAGGGTTTTACAGTGTTGCCCAGGGAGGTCTCAAACTCCTGAGCTCAAGAAATCCACCTGCCTCAGCTTCCAAAAGGGCTGCAATTACAGGCGTGAGCCACCCCACTCGACCTCTAACTCACTCCTTTTATGCATGCTGTTTTCAGAATAAAGCCATTTTTCCATGAACCATCTCTCTCTGTTTCTCTCAGAGTATGACTTATAGGGTTAACTTCAATTAAGTGCTTGTGCTTCTGAAATATCCTAAAATGAGAAAACCTGCTAAATATGAGCAGGTGAAGGGAATACATTTGTGCCTAATGAAAAATTAATGTCATGGGTCCAATTTTTCCTCCATTTTATGAAATCTAATGGGGTTAGGCTGGATTACTGCCCCTCCCTCTCAGTCAAGATTCCATTGGGACAAATGGAATTCTGCTGACCAACTTAGATGTAGCAAGCAGGGCCAACCCCTGGCTGGGAGTAGGAGGGTGACTTCCCAAAGAAAGGAGAATTGTCCGGATATGGTGGCTCACGCCTATAATCCCAGCACTCAGGAGTTCAAGACCAGCCTGGCCAACATGGTGAAACCCCGTCTCCATGAAAAATACAAAAATTAGCCAAGCATGGTGGTAGGCACCTGTAATCCCAGCTACTCAGGAGGTTGAGGCAGAAGAATCTGTTGAACCCAGGAGGTGGAGGTTGCAATGAGCTGAGATCGCACTATTGCATGCCAGCCTGAGTGACAGAGTGAGACTCTGTCTCAAAAAAAAAAAGAAGAAGAAAGAAGAATTGTCTATATATCTTGCTACTCTTTATTTCAGCTCCTTTTCCACATTTTTAGCTCAGGTCATTCATCAATTTTTTTTCAATAGTTTTCATTAGTTTTTAAAAATAATTTTCCCTTACAAATTATAAAAAGAATATATCAAATATATCAATAATGTCTTTAAAACTCTTAGAGAACAATAATTAATGAACAATCCATGCATATATGGAGGAAAACCGTATACATGGTGATATAGTTTGGCTCTGTGTCCTCACCCACCTCTCATCTTGTAGCTCCCATAATTCCCACATGCTGTGGGAGAGACCCAGTGAGAGATGACTGAATCATGGGGGCAGGTCTTTGCAGTGCTATTCTCCTGATAGTGAATAAGTCTCATGAGATCTGATGGTTTTAAAGGGGAGTTCTCCTCCACAAGCTCTCTTCTCTTGTCTGTTGCCACGTAAGACATGCCTTTCACCTTCTGCCATGATTGTGAGGCCTTCCCAGCCACATGGAACTGTAAGTCCAATATTCCCCTTCCTTTATAAATTGTCCAGTCTCAGGTATCCCTTTATCAGTAGCTTGAAAACAGACAAATACATATGGGGATATGTATCTTGCTTACCCAGTCCTTTGCTACCCTAAACAACACTATGCTGTACATCATTGTCAAGTCTCCAGGGGGACTTGCATGATTTCTCTGGGAGATGTAAGTAGAACTGCTGCTGGGTCATCAGGTTTGTGTATTGTTAATATCACTAAGTACAGCCAGGCTGTAACCAGAATGGCCACACTTGTCCTAGGTTGATCCATCCTTTAAGAGTTCAGCAACTCCAGATGCCTTGCGATTGCCCCACTTTACGCTGTAACTATCATGATGGAGGAGCATACACCATTAGGGACACATAGCAGATACTGTCAAAGACCAGACTGGACCCCCTTGCATCCATTTTACCAGCTCTCTTCACTCATCTCCAGCTTCAATGTTTTTTTTTTGGGGGGGGGGGGCTGTTGCATTTTGTTTGTTTTTGAAATAGCGTCTCGCTCTGTCATCCAGGCTGGAGTGCAGTGGTGTGATCACAGCTCACTATAGCTTTGACCTCCTTGGCTCAAGAAATCTTCCCACTCTAGCCTTCTGAGTAGCTGGAACTACAGGCGCATGCCACCATACCTGACTTTTTACATTTTATTTTCGTTTTTAGTAAAGAGGGGGTCACTCTATGTCACCCAGGCTGGTCTCAAACTCCTGGGCTTAAGTGATCCTTCTGCCTCTGGCCTGCGAAATGCTAGGATTACAGGCATGAGCCACCCACCATTCCCAGTCCCAGCTTCAGTGATTCTACTGCTTAATATTTACACCTGCAACATTCAGCGGCTTGCCCTTGGACACTGGAGCCTGCCTAGACTGTAAGAAGAGGAACTGCCTGAGAATTATATGTCTTCCTCCACTCCCACACGACCTATAATCAATGACTTACTGGTGTGGACTTACCCCAGCTCTTGTACCTGGAGGTGGGGTAAACACCTCGCACCCTGGAGATCAGGCTGAGTCTGGTACTTCACCAGACATCTCAACTTCACTTAGCTTCTCTCTTTCCTTCCCGCAGCCTGCTTCTTCCACTCCCTTACCAGTTTCCTCTGGAAGCTGTGCCTTAACAACCCACTTACACCTAAATCCTTGGTCCAAGATCAGCATCAGGAAGAACCCAAGAAAAGACATACATTTCTATTTCACTGCTGAACATGAATGACAAATTCTAGACATTGATCATGTTAGCTTCTTGAGCTTACTAAATTTGGGGTCCTATTTAAAACCACTCTTTCACTTTCTTTACTGGGGCATTTTAGTATAATATGCTAAAATCTCTCTCCTAATCGACAATCCAAGCTTCCTCCCTGACAGCTGCAGTCCCAGCTGCTTTGAAAGAGCATGGCTTCTCTGAGGGGCAGTCATGTCGACCCCTGTAGGAGCTCCATTTCAGACTCTTTGGGGGTATGGCTGTTAGGTGTTTCTGTGTCTCCAAATGTTACTCATGCCAGAAAGCAGCTGCAATTGCCCGTTAGAGAACATGCCTCTCTTGAATAGCTGTTGCATGAAAGTTTGAGTCATTTATAAAGCTGCAAACCAGAAAGAGAAGTAACAAGATTAAGTCAGGGTTGGTGGGAAAGGCGACTTAATCTTGTTACCTCTCTAGGGTCGAAGGCAAGGTGTTTGTATATTCAAGAAAAAAACAACCTCAGCATTTTTAAGACATAAGAATTGATGCCAGTGAAAGGAAAAAATTGTGTAGGGATGAAAGGGAAAAAAAAGATGCTTGATGGATGAAGGTCCCAGAGGTGAGAGGGGGAGGAAACAGCAGTCTTGGAAAGGAAGAATATTCTTCACTGATGATCAAGAGCACCTGCTTCTCTGGGCAAAAAATTTCCTATGAGTTCTATGTTCTCTGTCTGTATTTTAGGCTTAAGGACAAAGGACTGTTTGTGCCATAAGTAGTTTTCTACTTCTGGTGCCTGTATTAGACCATTCTC
Organism: Cacajao melanocephalus; assembly: GCA_963573385.1. NCBI lineage: Eukaryota > Metazoa > Chordata > Mammalia > Primates > Pitheciidae > Cacajao > Cacajao melanocephalus. Next base: position 131,347 of record CAUYLG010009581.1, read on the forward strand.
ACATTGCTATAAAGATAGCTGAGACTGGGTAACTTATAAAGAAAAGAGGTTTAATTGCCTCCTGGTTCTGCAGGCTTTACAGGAGATGACATGGTGCTGGCATCTGCTCAGCTTCTAGGGAGGCCTTGGAAAGGTTACAATCAGGATGGAAGGTGGAGGGGGAGCAGGCATGTCACATGGCAAAAGCAGGGGCAAGGACCGAGAGAGTGAGGGGAAGGCACCATATACTTTTAAACAATCAGATCTTGTGAGAACTTACTATCATGAAAACAGCACCAAGCCATGAAAGATCTGCCTCCATGTACCAAACACCTCTCACCAGGCCTCTGTGATATGGTTTGGCTATGTCCCCACCAAAATCTCATCTTGAATCATAGCTCCCATAATCCCCAGGTGTCATAGGAAGGACCTAGTGGGAGGTAACTGAATCATGGGGGCAGGTTTTTCCCAGGCTGTTCTCTTAATAGTGAATAAGCCTCATGAGATCTGACGGTTTTATAAAGGGCAGTTTCCCTGCAACTGCTCTCTTGCTTGCCACCGTGTAAGACATGCCTTTGCTCCTCCTCTGCCTTCTGCCATGATTGTGAGGCCTCCCCAGCCATTTGGAACTGTGAGTACATTAAACCTCTTTTTCTTTATAAATTACCCAGTTTCAGGTTTTTCTTCATAGCAGTATGAAAATGAACTAATACAGTAAATTGGTACCAGTAGAGTGGGGTACTGTTATAAGAATACCTGAAAATGTGGAAGTGACTTTGGAGCTGGGTAACAGGCAGAGGTTTGAACAGTTTGGAGGGCTCAGAGGAAGATAGGAAAATATGGGAAAGTTCAGAACTTCCTAGAGACTTGGAGAGCTCAGAAGACAAGAAGTTATGGGAAAGTCTGAAACTTCCCAGAGATTTGTTGAATGGCTTCGACCAAAATGCTGATAGTGATATGGATAATAAAGACCTGGCTGAGGTAGTCTCAGATGGAGATGACGAACTTGTTGGGAACTAAAGCAAAGGAGACTCTTGCTATGTTTTGGCAAAGAGACTGGCAGCATTTTGCCCCTGCCCTAGAGATCTGTGGAACTTTGAACTTGAGAGAGATGACTTAGGGCATCTGGTGGAAGAAATTTCTAAGCAGCAAAGTGTTCAAGATGTGACTTAAGAGCTATGACGCATTCAGTTTTATGTATTCACAAAGATATGGTTTGGAATTGGAACTTGTGTTTAAAAGGAAAGCAGAGCATAAAAGTTTGGAAAACGTGCAGCCAAATGATGTGATAGAAAATAAAAACCCATTTTCTGAAGAGAAATTCAAGCCTGCTGCAGAAATTTGCATGAGTTTCAAGGAGCCAAATGTTAATCACCAAGACAATGGGGAAAACGTCTCCAGGGTATGTCTGAGGTCTTCAAAGCAGCCCTTCCCAAAACAATTAGGGAAGCCTAGGAGAGAAAAATGGTTTTGTGGGCTGAGCCCATGGCCTTGCTGTTTTGTGCAGTCTTGGGACTTGGTGCCCTGTGTCCCAGCTGTGGATAAAAGAGAGCAACATACAGCTCAGGTCATTGCTTCAGAGGGTGCAAGCCCCAAGCCTTGGCAGCTTACACATGGTGTTGAGCCTGTGGGTGAGCAGAAGTCAAGAACTGAGGTTTTAGAACCTCTGCCTAAATTTCAGAGTCTATATGGAACCCCTGGATACTCAGACAGAGGTATGCTACAGGGGCAGAGCCCTCATGGAGAACCTCTGCGACGGCAGTGCAGAAGGGAAATGTGGGGTGGGAGCTCCACACAGAGTCCCCAATGGGGCACTGCTTGGTGGAGCTGTGAGAAGAGAGCAACTAGCCTCCAGACCCCAGAATGGTAGATCCACCAACAACTTGCACCATGCACCTGGAAAAGCTGCAGACCCTCAATGCCAGCAGCCAAGAGGTAGGCTGTAACCTGCAAAGCCACAGCGGCAGAGCTGCCCAAGACCATGGGAACCTACCTCTTGCATCAGTATGATCTGGATGTGAGACATTACGTCAAAGGATATCATTTTGGAGCTTTACGATTTGACTGTCCCACTGGATTTTGGACTTGCATGGGGCCTGCAGCCCTTTTGTTTTGGCTAATTTCTCCTGTTTGGAACAGGTGTATTTACCTAATGCCTGTACCTCATTGTATCCAGGAAGTAACTAACTTGCTTTCAATTTTACAGGCTCATAGGCAGAAGAGACTTGCCTTGTCTCAGATGAGACTTCAGACTGTGGACTTTTGAGTTAATGCAGAATTGAGTTAAGACTTTGGAGGACTGTCAGAAAGACATGATTTGTTTGAAATTTGAGGGCGTGAGATTTGGGAGAATCCCAGGGTGGAATGATATGGTTTGGCTGTATCCCCACCAAAATTTCATCTTGAATTGTAGCTCCCATAATCCTCACATGTTGTGGAAGGAACCTGGTGGGAGGGAGTGACCTGTTGGGAGGTAATTTAATCATGAGGGCAGGTTTTTCCCTTGCCATTCTTGTGATAGTACATAAGTCTCATGAGCTCTGATGGTTTTGTAAAGGGCAGTTCCCCTGTACACGCTTTCTTGTCTGCCACCATGTAAGATGTGCCTTTGTGCCTCTTTTGCCTTAAGCCATGATAGTGAGGCCTCCCCAGCCATGTGGAACTGTTAGTCCATTAAACATCTTTTTCTTTATAAATTACCCAGTCTCAGATTTTTCTTCATAGCAATATGAAAATGGACTAATACAATTGGGAATTACAATTCAACATGAGATTTGGGCACAGACAAATATCCAAACTATATGAGTGCCTTTTTAAATAGTACCTTATAGGAGTATCCTGGAAAGATAACCATCCAAGTGCACCATATGAATACTTCACCTTGGCCACCCTCTAGCCAGGGGCACTAGGGGAAGACTCACCTAAGGCTGGAGTCAGAAGGCATCTCAGTCATGCTCAAGGCTATCTTTAGGTACCAGCAGAAACATAACTATGCAAATATTTTCTATAAGGAATATTCATTGCTCTGGTAGTCAGATACACACACACACACACACACTCTCTCTCTCTCTCTCTCTATACACACACACACACACACACACACATACATATACATATAATACAAATATATATATAATTTTTTACAAAAATGGTGTTTAAATTCCCTCAATTTAACAGTTGACTATACACTATATACCCAAGTTAAAACAAAATCCTTTCTTTATATACGTATGTTTTCTTACAGAACCAATCAGAGAAAATAAATTTCCAAGAAGCTGAAGGTGTACACTATCTGCATAACTATCCCTTAATCTTTCATTTGACAGACATGTCCTAATCTCAAAGGTGTTCCACATTAAAGAGTCTTTCTAAGTGTTCCAAATCTATCAGTTAGGGTGACTGCAAGAGATGAAGCCCCAGGGCAGTCTAACGTGCCTATCTTCCACTCCTGTGTATGTCCATGGAAAATCTATAAAACAGGAGATTGTCCCAGCCTGGGCAACATGGCGAAACCCATCTCTACCAAAAAATATAAAAATTAGCCAGGTGTGGTGGCACATGCCTATAGTCCCAGCTACTCAGGACGCTGAAGTGAGAGGATTGCTTGAACCTGGGAGGCAGAGGCTGCAGTGAGCCAAGATCATGCCACTGCACTCCAGCCTGGGTGACTCTGTTTCAAAAAAAAAAAAAAAAAAAAGTAGGCTGTTTTCTAACTCCTTCCTTCCCCTGACATACACCCTTACCAAGTGCTAGATTCCAAGTACACTTAGGCTCAATATTCACTAGGCAGAAGGGATTCTGAGTTCACTATTTTCTCCACATTGTCCCCCTATTTCTCAGATCCAGTATCATTTTCAGACAACCAACAATTACATTATAAATCGTAAAACTCCTTGAACTTGGTTAGGTACAGCCACTCATTTTTGTAATCAGCCCAGCATTTCATGTCTTTTTCAATCAAAATATAGAAGGATCATGGGAATTTAATATTCTCCTGAACTATGAGGCAAAATAATGGAATCACTTCTGACCATGCATGGAATCACTCATCATTTTACCAGGTCATCGCAGAATATTCCAGAGAATATTTTATGGTTATGCTCATGTACTCTCATCCAAAAATTATGCTGCATAGTATACAATCCTACAAGATCTTGCCCCTGTTGATCACACAGTATGCAACAAGTTAAAGGTGGTTGTCCTGATTTCAGGACAAGGAGAGACCTTATCTGACCTTACAATCTAAACTAGCCACTGAGTCACTCTATCATATCATTCTGTTTAAATTCTCTGCATAGCACATGCTGCTAAATGATAGTTCTCTTGCCCATTGTCTATTGGGCTATTTAATTGTCTGTTGCGCGATTTAATTGTCTATTGCTTGTCTCCTTCCACTAGGTAAAGGATGTGTTCTATCTTATTTATTGTGATATTCTCAGTGCCTAGAATAATTCTGGATGGTACGTAGTAAGCCCCCAATATGCATATACGAAGTAAACTAAATCAAGGTGTTAAAATAGGAAATGGCAAAGGTTGTCTAGAACTTCCATGAGGCTACCTTTAATGGTCACAGAAAGCCTCCTGGGGGAGGTGATTTCTTTAGGGAAATCTACATAATGACATTTAGGTAAGAATATAAGAATTTGATTATTATACTGACCTGCATATTTTATTTTTCATATGAAATCATTTTTGTAAGCAAAGGCCATTATAACTATTCCAAGAACGACCAGAAAAACTGTGAGACTGGCCCAAGATTCCAACAGAACAGATATAGACCTAGACCTTCAGCATGGGTTTAAAAGTGATAAGAAAAATAATTTTAAATGCCCCTGAAACCTTATTCACCATTAAGATATGAGGGGAGAGGACAGAGGAAACACCCAGAACAACAAAGTTATCAGTAGAGGATTTCAAAACCAATGATGAAAGAAGTATCTACAAGATTGAGGAGAGGGCACACACCCCTCCGGAGCAGCAGAAGAGCTTAGCAAGGAGCAAAGTGCACATCCTGCCTGAATTCTTTTGTTTGTTTGTTTGTTTGTTTGTTTTGAGAATGAGTCTCGCTCTGGCTCTGCTGCCCAGGCTGGAGTGCAGTGGCACGATCTCA
>CAUYLG010009582.1:0-30997 GCA_963573385.1 Cacajao melanocephalus
TAAGCCATTCTGCTGCCTCAGCCTCCCGAGTAGCTGCGATTACAGGCACGTAACACCATGCCTGGCTAATTTTATTTTTTTTTATTTTTAGTAGAGACAGGGTTTCACCATGTTGACCAGGCTGGTCTCGAACTCCTGACCCAGGTGATCCACCCACCTCAACCTCCCAAAGTGCTGGGGTTACAGGCGTGAGCCACCATGCCCGGCCAACCCTATTATCAAATAAGGTCATGTCCTGGGGTTTGGATTTCCACACAGGAGTTTTTGAGGGACACAGTTTTACCCATAACAACAACCATGGGCACATTATTTAATGGGCTTTAAATCAAGGACCAGGAGTTGCCAGTGTGTGTGCAGGTTGCCAGTCTGCAGGCTTTCTGTCTAGAGGGCCCTTAGTGTTTGAAAATGGCACAGTAATGGAATTAGGTAGTTGTTTGTGACTTCAAATTCAGGGGAAACCGGACTAAGTATTTTTATTTTAGACGATTATATTATCATATGAACAGCTTTAAGTAGAATTAAGATACTATCCTCTTGAATATGAGTACTCTTCTATACAGGGCAGGACTGATGATCTGAAGTTATGAAGGAAAAAGGAAAAAACAGGCGAGAGCTTTGTTGGGCTTCACTTTGTAGAGGGTGGCGAGCTGCAGCCTGTGGGCCAAATGTGGCTTGCTGTCCGACTTTGTAAATAAAGTTTATCTTTGTTGTTTCCTTTTTGGCTAATTACTTGGGAACAGATGCAGGGAAATGACAGAATTCTTTGAGTGGCAGGGAGAAATTTATGTTCCATGCCTTGGGTGTTCTGTCCTTTACATGAGCTGGAAATTAGGATGGCCCTCAAAATGGGGAGTGTAAAGTCTGGTTTAGGTATTCTTTGTGATGTGCTTGTCCTGCTTCCAACAATTAGCAATGTTTTGGAAAGTGAATATTTATCTAAGCTGAGGAAACGAAGCATGTGAACTGAACTTTAAGAAAATTCCTGCTTTATTTTTGTAGGTTCTTCAGCCACTTCAGCAGCGATTCTTAAGAGTGATAAACCAAGAAAACTTCCAGCAGATGTGTCAGCAAGAGGAAGTCAAGCAGGAAATCACTGCCACACTGGAGGCCCTGTGTGGCATTGCTGAGGCTACCCAGATTGACAACGTAGCAATCCTGTTTAATTTTTTAATGGACTTCCTTACCAATTGCATTGGGTTGATGGAAGTTTACAAAAATACCCCAGAGACTGTCAATCTCATTATAGAAGTTTTTGTTGAAGTTGCACATAAACAGATATGCTATCTTGGAGAGGTAAGCACTTTCTAATTTTATCCCCTCAGGATTAAAACTCTTCAAAGCTATAATAAAATAATAGGTCTTTACTTCAAATTTAATTAGTGTTATCTTAAATCATATTTTTATTCTTCCAAAAGACTTCAAAAATTTTTAATCAAGAGGCTGAAGAGACTAAAAAAAAAAAAGATTTTAGAAAATAACTTATAAATTTGAGAAAGTCGTGTTGAATGAATATAAATTTAAAAAAAATTTCTTCTAAAAAAACACATTCAGGTTTGTTACGTAGGTATATGTGTGCTATGGTGGTTTGCTGCACCTGAATATAAATTCTTGTCCTAAAATTTTATTGTTAGAAAAGGAGTAATATTTTTAAAATAGTGTTTTCTTAATATATGCTTTTTTTTAAAGAAATTATTGTTGTTTTAATGTAGTTTAAAACAAGAATTATTGCTACTCTTGGAATTGCGAGTTAATGTATCTAGATTATATTTTTGAATTTCTTTAATGTCCGTGTTTGTTTCTCAAATAGATTCTACCAAGTAGCATAATTTATGCATTTTTTTGCAGTCCAAAGCTATGAACTTATATGAAGCCTGCCTTACTTTGTTGCAAGTGTATTCTAAGAATAATTTAGGGCGGCAAAGAATAGATGTTACAGCGGAAGAAGAGCAATACCAAGACCTGCTCCTCATTATGGAACTTCTTACTAACCTGCTGTCAAAAGAATTCATAGATTTCAGTGACACAGGTAAAGTGTAACATGATGGTTTTTAAACTTCGTTGTCATCCTTTTTGTTAATGCAAAGGATTGTTTTCTATAAGTGACATGAGGAAGTTTAATTTACGGAATAAATGAAAGAAGATCTCTGTGGTTGAAGTGAGGGTGGGGACCAGAGGCCCTTCTGCTTGGCTTTCCTCTTGTAAGAATAACAGAAAGAGTATCTCTTATCCATTGAGATCTTACTAAATGCTGAGCACGATTCTTGCCTCTTACAATGATATGAAGTCAGTCCCATTGTTATTCTCAGTCAGGCTAGATGAGGAAACAGAAGCACAGAGAGATTAAGTCACTTGGCCACAGATACTTAGCCAGGACTGGGATTGAAATCCCAGCCTATGACTCCAGATGCCAGTCTCTTCAAAGTTACACTTTATGGACTAATCACTTCTCCATGTCCCCCAGGGTGGCCACCCCAGCAAACCCTGGCGCTTTCCAGAGTGCAGCTTGGAAAGCCCTGCTGGGGTAGGAGGCACTGGTCTCGGAGGTCACAGGCTACGCTTTGAGGACCTAGCCTAGTAGCTCACCTGCAGCATGACGTTGGGGGAGTTGATTAGCCTACCTGTGCCTTTACAAGCTTGTCAAATGGATATGATAATAAATACCTTTCATCATGATCGAAGGATCAGCTGTAAAGTATCTTTGGTGCCTAGCGTTGTGTCTGACAATCAGTAAGTAAAAGGTAGTTGCTGTTACAGGCAAGAACCTGATCAGTAATTTAAACCTCATTTATTTGTATAGTTTCAGTGCTATACAGTTCACTCCCCTCTTATTCCACTGCCAACTTTGCCTTCAAGCAAAATAGATCCTGTTTCATAAGAGAAAAATGAATCATATCTAGACTCTCCTATTATGTATTGTGCAGACGTGTATGGTAGTGGACATTTGTGACTTCTTCCTTGTAAGATACTCTAAGTTGGGTGCTGTAATGTCCCACTTGACTTATTTATCCCAATCCTTGAGATTGTTCTATTTCCTTAATTTTTTCATATTCCTTATTTACTGGATCATGGTTTTTCTTTTTTTTATTCTTGGACCATGGTTTTTCCAATATCTGCTCTGAGCTAGGTACTATCAACCTCACAGCGCAGAAGATTTATTCTTTATTCTTTTTTGCAGTTAACTAGGGTACTAAGGTGAGATAGTCTGAAAAGCACCGTACAAATTCACTTTTCCTCAGTGAATTCTCTCTGGTCTGTTTTTAGGCCCAGCCTCTCACCCAGGTTTTCTAACCTTCTTCAGGTCAGTGCTGCTCAAACCTGGAGTTTTAAACTTTTTCTTTCCTTGTTGTTGTTGTTTTGAGAGGCAGGGTCTCCCTCTGTCATCCAGGCTAGAGTGCAGTGGTGTGATCACTCATTGCAGCCTCGACCTCAGGCTCAAATGATTCTCCTACCTCAACCTCCCAAAGTGCTAGGATTATAGGTGTGAGCCACTGGGTCCAGCATTCTTAACCTCTTACTAATACAGTATCAGCTGGTTCATGGACTCTTGGAAACTCTTCTATAAATGTTCCAGGTGTGTCAGGACCCCAGGTTAAGAGCCTTGTGCCCATAGGAATCTGTAAGTAAATGTTAAGACCCAAAGCTAAAACATGTATATGTTTAGATGATTTACTGTCATGGTTATCCCTGTGTATCATAAATCAGCTCATTGTTTCAGATTTCTCGTTTCTAGACGTAGTATCATCTTTTTCATGGATTCTTATGCTATGCCCCAAGTCAGGCCCCATCCAAGACCTGCTAACTCTAGAAATCTATATGTTGACTAAGTTTCCTCTTTGTTTCTGACATACTACCAGATTTGTCTTATTTTCAGAATAATTTTCCTGAAATAGTGATCCCGTCGTGTTTCCTACCTACTTAAGTAGGAAAGATCCCAGCACTGGCCAGCATATAATAAGAAAAGGAGAAGGGACAGTCCACATTTCCAGAATATTCTATAATCCTACTGAAAAAGGATTATAATAGAAGCAAACACTTAGAGACAATATGGTGAGGCTCTGGCCAGTTTGTAGAATCTTCTGTCTTCTTCCTTCTTTGAAGGCCCCTTTAGGAAATCAGAACTGCCTCTCTGCTTCCTTACCGGAGTCTAGATGGAGGATCCTTCCGCAGCACAGCCGAGTTTTTATTTATGTAACATAATGTCTGTACCACTTGCCCTGGAGCCAGTAGGACTTATACCAACAATAAGGGTTAGCCGTTAATATGTTTGGAAATTGTTTTGACCTGGGAGTCTTCTTGGGTTAAGGGTGAAATGTTCTGGATCATTTATATTGAAGGCGGGGTGGGGAGGAGCGGCTATTAAAGGCATTTGGAAGACCGTCTCCCAGCTGTATGGTGCAGCTGCACTCCTCTTATCTGCCATTCTAAGAACAAATTGTAGAGTAAGCAATAAAAGCTAAGCATCTGAAGGAGAGATATTTGAAATACAAGCAGTGAAAAGATTTCATAATAAGGTTAATAAAAGAAATTGATGCTATAATGCTCAAGCTAGATGAACAAAATCAGGGTAAAAACAACAAAACGAGTATATAGGGTTGAAATTCAGAAGAAACAAAAATGAAGACAAGGTAGAAAATTATAAAGAATCAGCGTTGACAGATAAGGTAAATGATGGTAAAAAAGAAGAAAATATTTTGTTTTTTTAAAAATAAAGATAGCTGAAACAAAATATAACATATTTTAAATATTATAAAACAAAGTTAATGGACTAGGTGAGATATTAAAAGTATAACTGGAAACCAGCATCTGACATTCTCTCTCTCTCTTTTTTTTTTTGAGATGGAGTTTCACTCTTGTTGCCCAGGCTGGAGTACAATGGCACCATCTCAGTTCACTGCAGTCCCCGCCTCCTGGGTTCAAGTGATTCTCCTGCCTCAGCCTTACCAGTAGCTGGGATTACAGGCACCCACCACCAGGCCCAGCTAATTTTTTGTACTTTTAGTAGAGATGGGGTTTTTCCATGCTGGCCAGGCTGGTCTTGAACTCCCGGCCTCAGTTGATCTGCCCACCTCCCAAAATGCTGGGATTACAGGCGTTAGCCACTGCACCCAGCCCTGACATTCTTTAACATGGTGTCTGACCTGCTTTCTTGACTCCTTAGCAGAGCACATGGATAGAAATTGAGCCCTGTTGGAGCCATGACGGGCCAGCTTTTGCAGGCTCTGAGAGATCGATCTTGTTGGCGAATACCTGGAGCTCTACGACTAGCGTTCTGCTCCAGAGCAGGCCGGGGTTCTGTGGGTGGAATCCAGGTTTACCAGTGTGATGTGCAGGGAACATGTGGTGACTCGCTTTAGCAAGTGGGATTCTTCCTACCAGAACAAAGATTCCAGGGGAGAGGTTCAGCATTAGGCTTAGGCTTAACAAGTGGATTTTAAGTAGACACATCTCCCTCATTTGATCTTTTTGTTGTTGTTGTTGTTGTTGTTTTAAGATACATGCCATTAATAGAAAAAAAAAATTATAAGTATAGAGACAGAAAAATCATGCTTACTTTTGGACACCATCCAGAGTCATTGTATAATTAATTGCATTTTGGGAATTTCTTTTTTGGTTATTTTTGTGCTGTTTTCTTTGTGATCATGCTCTAAATACAAGTTTTGTTTTATTTTGTTTTGGTTTTACTCCTGGCAAGCGGTGAACCAAAGTCAATTTTATATTCCATCGTTTTGATTAATGTAGCATTAACCTTTCCCTTGTCATTAGAATTTGTGATGATATTTTTAATGGCTATGTGGCATTCTACATTTTGGAATTTAACCTGTTTCCTAATATCAGGAATATTTAACTTTTTGCTCTTACAAATGGTGAAGCAGTGATCATTTCCATGGGCAAGCCTGTCTGAATTTCTGATTATATCCTTAATAGATAAAATGGTCTTAATATATTGCTTTTAAAGTTAACCACATTTTGTCCTCACTGTCAATGAGATGTTATCATTTACTAATCATTTTTAATGTAATGAATCAGAAGTATCTTTTTAAAATTTGTATTGCTTAATAGTTGGAATGGACTGTATTTCTTTAGAGTCAAGGCTTTGATACATGTTTATTTAGAAATGTTTATCTGTTTAGGTCTTAGTATTTTCATTAATTTATATGTGGATATAATACATATGTATTAAGAATAATAACCCTTTGTCATATTGGTTGTTCTTTTTTAAACTACTTTGTTTTTTATGTAACATTTTAATTTCTGTTATTTCCCCACATTCCTTTTAAGCTTAGAAATATTTTACACACTTGAAATCAAGTGGATATTTCTATAGAAATTATTTAATTCATGTTATGGCTAGTATGTCAGTAGAGTAGATTTTATGTTTCAAAATATTGATTAAGTATTAGTTTATATCTAGACTGTCCCCTGCCTTTAGCCTCCCCAACACACTTCTGTATCAAGTACTCATATCCCCAGTAAAACTCAAAAGGATGACACAGGGCTGGGGTCTCAGATCTTTTTTTCACCCCTACATTTGCTGTCCCCTCCATCCCCTTGCCAGAGATGGGGCAGGACGAGCTCAGATTCTCTATTATTCACTCATTGATTTATTTAGGCTCTAGGGGTGAGTTTATTTTCGTAAGGGTGGAATACACACTTTGAAGATTTATTGATGTTACCACCGTAAGCCTGGATCCTTTTATTTTAATAGATGAAGTGTTTAGAGGACATGAGCCAGGTCAAGCAGCAAACAGATCTGTGTCAGCAGCAGATGTTGTGTTGTATGGAGTAAACCTAATTCTGCCCTTGATGTCACAGGATCTCTTGAAGGTAATTAATGTAATTGCGATTTAATTAATTCATCTGTTAATTGCACACGAAGTTGCAATTTTTGCATTTTCATTAACGGTTACTTGTGCATGCTTCTCAGTAACATGGGCCTTTACTCAGTCTCAGTTCCTGCCCCAGAGTCCTGCAGGTACCCACACATTAGTGACTCGTTTTGTCAAGGAGTGCTGCAGAAAGAAGCATGTCCTTTTAGAAACTACATTCTGTTAGCAGTTTTGATTAGCTCATAATTTGTCACTAAGGGAATAAAGTAAGTTATGTTTCAGTGTTTTCCTCTGATACTTTTTGAACATTCTCAGGTTGAGGGATTGAGCAAAGGAAAGCATTTTCCAGGGGGCACTGGGATGGTAAGCATCCAAGACTGATGCTGTTTTACAGTTTTTGCACATTCTGACTATATTGTGCCTTGGTTTTACCAGTTAATATTGAGGGTGTGCTGGCAGTGAGGCAACTTTTTTCTACCTTCCATAAGTATAGTAGAGGAGGAGAGGTCTCTTGTTATGAGTTGTCATAGCAGGATAAGGGTGGGGATGAGGACATGGGTGGAAAGGAGGAGTTTGTGTATGTATGTGTGTGTGTGCACGCACACGCATACACGCACACACACGAGATAAAGACAAGGAAGGAGAGTAGGAAGAAGTAAGAGAGTAGAGGCTGAGCAGTGCCCAGAAGGTGAGTATGAGAAGAAGAAGAGTGCTGTTAGATTGCCAGCACAGCAGGATCTAACCGTGTGCTTCTGTCCTTGAGAATGTCTCTAACTATTGGAAACAATGCTGATGACCCATGGTATTCACGCAGCAGCTAGCAGGTTAAGGAAGTTTAGTCAGCTCTCTATACTGATTTGCATTTAGGGTTTGTTTGAACAAATAAGCCATTAAACATTTCCGTGTGTATTTTTGTTAAGTGTGGTTAAACCAGACTACCAAATTTTACCTCGGTTCTCTAGGGTAGTACAAGTGGAGAAATGTTTTTGGAAGCGTAAAGACTGTATACTCTGCTCTGTGCATAGTCTTAACAGTTTGCGTTACCTTCTTGTATTTTTCCAACATGCTTGAATGGAAATACATTTATAAAAAGGTTTTACTCCCAAGTTACGTAATAATTTAAAATCTGGCTGCCTTGTTTACTTATTCAGGGTAAACACAGAATGTCTGGAATTGACCTTAGCTTTTATTAACTATCTAGAAGATAATCGTTTCTACTGTCTATTACTTTGTTTCATAGTAGTTACTAAAATATGCCCTTTACTGTAACCTGTTTTTACATTTAATTTGGTTGTCATGTTTTCTATATCTTGTACATGCTTTAAAGAAATCATTATATTTAGAAGCTTGTCAGTTACTTAATTTTATTGCATTGATGAAAATAAAAATTGGATACTAATGAGAGTCTAAATATTTAATATTTCTTTTTCAGTTTCCAACCCTTTGTAATCAGTACTACAAATTAATCACATTTATCTGTGAGATTTTTCCTGAAAAAATACCACAGCTTCCTGAGGATCTGTTTAAAAGTCTGATGTACTCCCTAGAATTAGGAATGACATCATATCCTTTAAATGAACATCATTGTTACTTGTCCCTTGGGGAAAAAGATCTTCCTGTAAAGAAAAGTGTTTTAAGTTTTCATTTTTCTTTTGTGATTCAATTTTATTTCTTAAAAAAAAAACCCTGGGCTGGGTGCGGTGGCTTACATCTGTAATACCAGCACTTTGGGTGACCGAGGTGGGTGGATCGCCTGAGGTCAGAAGTTTGAGACCAGCCTGGCCAACATGGTGAAACCCCGTCTCTACTAAAAATACAAAACATTAGCTAGGCGTCATAGTGGGCGCCTGTAATCCCAGCTACTTGGGGTGCTGAGGCAGGAGAATCGCTTGTACCCAGGAGGCAGAGGTTGCAGTGAGCCAAGATCACGCCATTGCACTCCAGCCTGGGTGACGAGTGAAACTCCATTTCAGGCTGAGTGTGGTGGCTCACGCCTGTAATCCAAGCACTTTGGAGGCCAAGGCGGGCAGATCACCTGAGGTTGGGTATTCAAGACCAGCCTGACCAACATGGTGAAACCCTGTCTTTAAAAAAAAAAAAAAAAGAAAGAAACTCCGTCTCAAAAACAAAAAAGGAAACAAACTCTGTCACCTCTATAACTGCTCTATTTCTGTGTTTCTTTTCTTAGTTGGCCTCATCCTGTTCTCCTTTCACAGATCTCTGAGGCATTCGATCCCTGGTTCCATAGTCACTCCTTCATCAGGGCCCCATTAATAATGCTGAGCTGGGTCTTTGGTCTTAGGTCTGATTGTAGAGAATAATATGACTTTTTAATAAGTTGTATTGTAAACTGAAACAAGCTATACATCACCAGACTCAAACCCAAAATCCTTACAGGTCATCTGAAAAACACTGGAAATCTTTCCTTATATAACTCAGTGAAGATATTCCCCACGAATCTACTTTTGTGTCTGTATTCATTTCTAGAAACATTCATTTAATATTAGCTATAAATTTTTAAAATCTTTTCTAAATCAAGTATATCCAGTCTAGTTTGTTCTTTGACCTTCATGATCAGAATGAGTTCGGAGGTTTGCCAGCTTTGCCTGGAGGCCTTGACGCCGTTAGCTGAACAGTGTGCAAAAGCACAAGAAACAGACTCACCACTTTTTCTAGCAACGCGGCACTTTCTTAAGGTAAGATGTCTGTGCGGTAGGTCAGAAAATCATCTGTTTTTAAAAGTATGGTTGGTGCACATAATTCTGCATTCAAATGAGGAAATGCTTCGATTCTTTTGGGGACGGGAAACCGTGACTTCCTGTTCACTGCTTTTTCTGGAGATCAGCTGTTCATGGACACATTCTCACCCACTATTTCTTGTGTTCTTGAAAACTGATGTGGTAAATATTGAGGGAATTTGGTATTTTTGATTATTCAGATACCACAGTAAGTAGCAGTATCTGTAAGGTATGCTTGTTTGTTTGTTTTTTTAAAACATTAAGAAAAATTTCAGATTGATTTAATAACTAGAATAACAACCAACCCTCTCTTTTTTTTCTTTCTTTTTTTGGACTGGGGAGGGACTGGAGGATATATGATCATCCTATGCTTTTATTTAGAAGTCTTATGTAATTTCAGCTGGTTTTTGATATGCTGGTTTTGCAAAAGCACAACACAGAGATGACCACTGCGGCTGGCGAAGCTTTCTACACGTTGGTGTGTTTGCACCAGGTACTGGACCTGCCTCTCTTCAGGGGACTCTTCTTGTTCTGTTTTGCAAAGGGATTGTTGCGATAGATGGTGGGTCATTAATTCCCGCTTTCTTACAGGATCTGTGACTCAGTGCCTCCGTTTCGTTTCAGCGAGGCAGTATTTCTTAGCTTCTTTATTAGCTTTCACGTGACAGTTTGTGTTTATTTGACAGCTGTCTGTCGGTTCAAAGCATTTATTTTTTCTTCTCCACCATTATGAACCATCCTTTGCAATGCTCACTGCCCCAAGCCTGTCCTTAAACAACTGTCCTAGGAATGAGGAATACATAATGGGTGTGTGAGGAACTCACGAGTCTGCCTTCAGACAGTATGGAAGACAGTATATTATTGCATATTATATTATAGAAAACAGTATACTCTTTCATTTTGTTGGTCTTCCAAAGACTCTGAAGTATCACTGATAATGGGGTTAATAGAAAAGTTAGGCCAGCTTACCTCTCTCCCCAGTTCTGATAGAATAGGTGCCTGTGACGTTTATGAAAAGGACCATATTGAATATTTTACTGCCTCAGTTTCCCATTGTCCTCTCCCATGAGCGCGCACACACCCTCCCAGCGTGGCCAAGTTACTGACTAGAGAAGCTTGGCATTTTATTTCCATCTTTAAAAAAGGGTTTAGAAAAGGTCTTCCATACTATTTAAAGACCTCCTTTCTCCAGACTTCTCGTAACATCTGTGTCCCTATTTGAAGGTGCTCTGGGACTTCATTTCTTGCTCTCTGCCATAGGCTGCCACTTCCTGCAGGTAGTACCTGCTCTCAAATCTTTGCTCTTTTTCTGCCATTTGACTGACTTGTTGCTTACTAGCAAGGTAGACTTCTTGTCTGCATATATTTAAACCATGACATTCTGATTCTCTCCCTTCCGCTCCCCTTCCCCTCCCCTTACTTCCCTTTCCCCTCCCCTTACTTCCCCTTCCCCTCCCCTCCCCTCCCCTTCCTTCCTCTCCCTTTCCCTTCTCCCCTCTCCTCCCCTCCCATCCCCTTCCCTTCTCCCCTCCCTTCCCTTCTCCCCTCCACCTTGCCATCCCCTCCCCTCTTTCCTTCTTTCTCTTTCTTCCCTCCCTGCTTCCCTCCCTTCTCTCTCTTTTTTCTTTCTTTCCTTTCTTTCTTGCTTCCTTCCTTCCCTTTCTTTTTCTTTTTCCCTTCTTTTCTCTCCCACTCTCTTCCACCCTGTCTCTTCCTCCCCCCTCCCTCCCTCCTTTCCTTCCTTCTCTATTTCTCTCTCTCTCTTTTCTTTTAACATATTTACATGCTGTAGAAAAGAGCAGGTTTTAGGAATGGCAAGTATGATACCTGCTGCTTGACCTCAGAGGCTCTACTATCTTGCTTTTTTTTTTTTTTTTTTGAGGAAGGGTCTCACTTTGTCACCCAGGCTGGAGTGTAGTGGTGCAATTACTGCTCATTTCAGCCTTGGCCTCTTGGGCTCAAGCAATCCTCCCGTCTCCCCAAGTAGCTGGGACTACAGGCATGCACCACCACATCTGACTTATTTTTTGTAGAGCTGGAGTTTCACCATGTTGCCCAGGCTTGTATCGAACTCTTGAACTCAAGCAATCCACCCGCCTCGGCCTCCCAAAGTGCCTAGGATTACAGGTGTGAGCTACCACACCTGGCCACTTCTACCATTTCTTATGAGTAGGGAAACGATAGGCGATTATACTTGGTCCCCTGTGAACAGGACTGTCCCTTGGACAGGGCAATTAGGGGAGCCACCGTGGCTCCATGGTTGGGGGTTGGGATGCTGCACCTTACCCTTCTTTTCCGAATGTAATTAACATTTGGTTTCACCATTTTGGTCTATCATGATATCCCAAGAAGCCAATAAAAAATAAGAGCAGGCCAAAGGCAGTGGCTTATGCCTGTAATTTTTGCACTTTGGGAGGCCAAAGCAGGTGGATTGCTTGAGGCCAGGAGCTTGAGACCAGCCTGCTCAACATTGCAAAACCTTGTCTCTACTAAAAACACAAAAATTAGCCAGGCATGGTGGCACTTGCCTGTAGTCCCAGACTCTTGGGAGGCTGAGGTGAGAGGATCACTTGAACCAAGGACGTGGAGGTTGCAGTGAGACAGGGGCTCACTCTGTTGCCCAGGCTGGAGTGCGGTGGAGCAATCATGGCTCAGTGCAGCCTCAACCTCCTGGACTCAAGTGATCCTTTCACCCCAGCCTCCCAAGTAGCTGGGACTATAGGTGTGTGCCACAACAACTGCCTAATTTTTAAATGTTTTGTAGAGATGGGGTCTCACTGTGTTGCCCAAGCTGGTCTCAAATTCCTGGGCTCAAGCAGTCTTCCCTCCTCAGCCTCCCAAAGTGCTGCCATTAAAGGCCTGAGCCACTGTGCCTGGCCAGGCCAGCTTTTTTCAGGAGAGCTTACCTCTGACCTAGTTGAATTCCCCTCAAGCCCATATCTTCTTTCACTTTCCTTTATAAGGCTTTGTAATAGAGTGTTAAAAATAGAAAACCCGGGCCGGGCATGGTGGCTTACGCCTGTAATCCCAGCACTTTGGGAGGCCGAGGCGGGCGGATCACAAGGTCAAGATATCGAGACCATCCTGGCCGACACGGTGAAACCCCATCTCTACTAAAGATACAAAAAACTAGCCGGGCGTGGTGGCACACGCCTGTGGTCCCAGCTACTCGGGAGGCTGAGGCGGAAGAATTGCTTGAACCCAGGAGGCGGAGGTTGCAGTGAGCCGAGATTGCGCCACTGCACTCCAGCCTGGTGACAGAGCAAGACTCTGTCTCAAAAAAAAAAAAAAAAAAAGAAAACTCTCCATATTCCTATATTTACTAAAGCCCCTTTCCTGCCCTTTCTCTAAGGGCTGCTGGGTACAGTGCTGGCTTAGAACTTTCAGAGTGCTCTGCTCCACTTGGAGAAGACGCTGAAATCTATTTCTCTGCCTCCTCCTTCCAAAGGGCTCCTGCCTGTTCTGTCTTTGTGCACATTGCTGTCCTCAGAACTGTGTGAACAAGATGTCTCTATTAACCTCTTGGGAACTATTGCAGACGTAAATTATGTGTAATACGCAAAATAAATAGGAATAATGTGCTTTGAAGAGGCAACATAACGAAGTTGATTATCACATGGGTCTTGGGGCCAAATTGCCTGGATTCTTGCTTGATCTGGGCCATATCACTTCACCTCACTGAGTATGGAAACCTTCACCTCTGGAATGAGAATAGAAACAGTACCTGTCTTGAAGCATTGCCATGAATGATAGATGAATTAACTCATGGAAAGGTTTTCAAACAGTAGTACTTAAATGCTGAATTACTCTAAATGTTAACTCTTAAAATGTGCCCCTGCCTTTTAGAACCCCACAGTCCAGTAACTGACATCATCTACTTGTATGATATTCTAGGAGGATATATTCTTGTGTATACTTTATCTCTTCAATAGGCTGAATATTCTGAACTGGTCGAAACATTACTGTCAAGTCAGCAAGACCCAGTTATTTACCAGAGATTAGCAGATGCCTTCAACAAGCTCACTGCAAGCAGCAGTCCTCCAACGCTGGATCGGAAGCAGAAGATGGCCTTCTTAAAGAGTTTAGAAGAATTTATGGCGAATGTTGGTGGTCTCCTTTGTGTAAAATAAACAACAGAACTTTATGCTTAATTTAGATCCTTTCTGCAAAGTGCACTGAATTGCTGAAAGTTGACTTGAGTCTTGTCCTGTTCCTCAGTTCATTTGGCCATTTTGGATTTTGGAGAGCCTGAAACTTTAATATGTATGTAATGCAGTGAAACAGGAGAGGTCAACTTGGAATCAGCGTTTGCTGTTAAGTGTTAGCCACAATCTGTCATACATACGTCTTTTAGATTTTGAATGGTGATTTAAAATTTTCAAAATGAAATTCCATATATGTGCAAACAGATATGGGCACCATGAAATACATATGCAGTGCCTTTTTTCCTTTTAACATAGGTGGCTAGCCAAAGTTTAGAATTTTTGTCATTAAATATTAAATGGATATATGCTAGGCAGTGTTTCTCAAAATCTCCATAAAGCGCCTGCATCCCTTGAGGAGCTGGTAAAAAGGTAGATTCTTAGGCCCAACTGTAGACCTTCAGAGTCAGAAGGTCTGGTTGTTGGGCCCAGGAGTCTTCATGTTAATAAGCTTCTGCCTTCCATCACCCCAAAAGTTTGAAATCAATGAAAGAGACACTGAAAATTCTTAAGAGGTTTTGTGCTTTCCAGCTTTTCCTCCCTTTGATGATTAGGTTTGTCATTCAGCAGGAAGGGAAAACATCACCAGGGGTTTGTTGGCTTTTTCTTAGCTTTCTTTCTTGCTTTTCTTGCTTTCTCTCTCTCTGTCTCTCTCTGTCTTTCTTTTCTGTCTTTCTCTCTCTCTTATATCAACCCAGTGTTGCAGGTTTTGTGTAATATGTCACTAGTCATACTCTGATGCCTGAACTTGAGGAATATATACATGTATATTTTTGTTCCATAAAAATAACCTTAGGAACTGTAGCCATTTCATTGCCTTAATTTTAAGAGGAAAATACAAAAACCGCTGATTTGTTGTAGTAAGAAACCACGTCTTGATGCTTCAGAGTTGGTTTAGGGTGTTAGCTGCTATGAGCCTGTGCCCCTTCTGATCGTGTATTTATGTAGGTTTATCAGTGAAATGAAAGGCTTGTTTCCGTCTAGTCTAACTTTTTGAATGTGTTTCTATCCAGCCACATAGCCCATATCTATTCTAAATGGCTTGCTTAAGCAATAATTATTTTAAAGGATGTGAATTACTGATTCACACAGACTATTGCACGTTGGGGCATTAGGGGCAATAACTCTTCTCCAGTCATGGGAGCCATGTGAATTTAATTTCAGAGATTAAACATTCACTTTAGATCCTCTAGTTTGATCTTTTAATCAGGATTTTTATACAGCTGCCCTGCTCCCCTAATTCAGTGTGCCAGCTTAAATTATGGAAATAAAAGCTAATTTATAAACAGCGGCATGTGAAACTCCACCTACTGCAGTACTTTCACCACACAGTGACAGGTAGAGGACTCTGGCACAGGTGCACTCATGAAAATCATGTTCCGGACACCTGTCTGCTAAACCATCCTGCAAATACAGTTTTTATACCTGATTGCATATAGCATATATGTCATTACATGTGATGCTGTGCAAAACTTTGTATAATTCTGTGCTATTAACAGTTAACAAAACTGGAGCATCTAAATTACATCCAACCTGTGCATGTGATGTTAGGTACATGTGAATGCAGGGCCTTGGGCCATAACTTTCTGAGGAACATGTCTCTCAATCTGATCACTATTGAGTCACAATTAAGGGGAAGCAAAAACATCTTGAAAGACTGCTAGGAAGGAAGTTAATACCAGTCTTCATGAAGTACACGTTTCTGTATTTTAAAAAATACTTTGAATGATGCATTTATTTTTAGGTGTTTTTTTTTTCCCTTAAACTTGAAGTGATATTCAGCAGTAATCTATTTGTTTTGCATCGTTCTTAGTGTCTTGTGTTTCCCAGCTCCCTCAAGTTTTCTCAGCTGTTGTGAATTATATATATCTGTGTGTGTGGTGAGTACAGTCTCTTTACCAAAGGGCACTGAAACACACAATTGACTGGACAGGTCCACGTGTCATGAGAAAACTATAATCAAGTTATTAAAAATAAAGATGAGTGGCAAAGGAATGCCTTGGTAAGTAAAAAGGCATCTGTATTTCATAGCTTTTATCCAGATGGTAACGTATTTGCAAAAGTTGCCCAGATCCTATTACAAAACTAAAAATAGAACATTTCACCTCCATATTCCTGAGGCATCATTTCATTAGACCAGTTTTAGTTAAAAAAGACCTTCTTCAGCTTGGACCAAATAACACTTACGAGATCACCAGAATGTTGAATGTTGGCACACTGAGGTGGGGAGAAGCCACTACCGTTTTTTAGGTGATGGGGATGCCACTGAGTTGGAATGGCTAGACCTTTTCAGGGTGGTTGTGTGCATGTTTGCCTGATTGGATGTTTGTTCACTTTGTGTCTTCTTTGGTTTTGTCCAGTTTTGTCTTTAGCTATGTTTATTAACTTCTCTCGTCTTGTTTTGTTTTAATGCTCTCGGCCCAGTGGGTATCAAGAACACTGGCTTAATTCTAATCAATTGATTTTTTTTTCTATTAAAACTGACTGTTAAGTTGTTAAAACATTTTCTAAAACAAAAACATTATTTGTGCCCTCTTCTATATATGTTAAAGGGACACTGTCAAGTATTTCATTTTAAAATTTTTGTTTTATAAAATTTCTGTTGTTCATATAGTATCCTTTAACCTCTAGTTTTCCAGACATTCTTTATTTCTTATTTTATTTTCCTTGACCCATTTGTTTCCCAAGGCACAATCACTATAAAGACTTTGTACTTCCACAGTCTGATAATGTAGTAGCACCTGTAACTGTGTTTGTGTTCTGTTAAAAAGATTGATTTGCTTTTATGGTCCTTGGGCTGGATGGGTGGCTGCCTCAGTAGCACAACTACTTGACAGTATTTGACAGTGTCCTTTCCAACACTGTCATTTGGGTCTTTCAGGCTGGCCATCTCTCTTGGAAGACAGCTGCATTGACTTTTTGTCTGGTGTAAAGTGTGACGTTTAATGTAAACAAACTGCAAGTTTTTTTTTTCAAACTAATTTTCAGAATTTAGTCTTATTTCATTGTAAACTGTATAATTATATTACATTACTTTGTTAGATGAGATGGTTACTACTACTTTTCCACGATTTTCATTTCAAAAACAAGTATCTATATAATCTCACCCCAGTCAGCATTATTTAACCCTCCCCTTAACTGTCTTTGAACTTTCTCTTTTACCAAAAATGTCAGGTCTTTATAGTTGTAATATCACCATGTTTCCCATTTCTGTTAATACTTCTATGAACCCCTCAAGTATTGAAGGGAACTAGCTATAAGCTTCAAGGATTACAAGTTTGAGTCTCCTAGTAATCAGGATCATTCTGAACCCTGAAATGTTTTTTTCTGTTACCATTTTTATCTGTTTGCCATCTCTGTTGTTAGAGATGGTTGTCAATAGACCTTACTAAGTTAGCTTTCTTTGATGAGGAATTATTGTTATTGGTTCCTGAATAAAATATTAACCTTTTAAGTCAGAAGGAACCTTAGTACTTCTTCGGGTTTTGTTTTGTTTTTTTAAACCAGAGAATAAGGAACTGATTAAGTTTTCCCACAAAACAACATAGTTGATTTGAGGATATAATGTTTTAAATTATTTTTAAATGTAAGGGGATATTCTCTGACTTGGTAACTATGTTCTGAAAACACGGCATTTAAGAATTTTTAAAAATTGATTTTCTAAAATTAAAATGTCCAAATTAGGCATATTGCTGAGCTCAAATTGATTTGAAGTGCCATGGTTCCAGTTGAACTTTAAGCATATTTTCATTTAGATATAAAAAATGTGAAGTATGCCTGGTTGATTATAATGAGAACCCATGACATAGTTAGCCAAATAATATGTTTGGTTCAAATAAAACTAGAAGTTTAATACTTGGCATTCATTCTTTTTAAAGAGGATGAATGAAGAAATAGGTTTCCTGCCGTAGTGCTCTATGGGTAAGTCTTAGTAAGGACTGGAACGCTGAAGTCAGCTGTGGCGATTCCCTCCTAGGAATTAGGAGGTGCAGTTTGCCCATTACCCGCTTGAAGCTCACATCTTTACCCTCCTCTCTCACTGTGGTTTGCTCTTCACCTATTCCCAGGCCCTCCCAGTAATTGGAGAGGTGTTTTTTGTTTTGTTTTGTTTCTTTTTTTGTTTTTGTTTTCCCCCAGTCTACATTCTTAGGCCTCTTAGCTATTAGGAACTGTCAGATACATACTAGTAGCTAATTTTCCTAGCCTGAAATTACTGCATCTGCACTATGTACTTACTGGGGATCTGACCTCAAGTGTTTTCTGAGCCCAGGCTTCCTGGTGTGGTGTCTTTGACCACATAAAATTATTTCAAATTGCAAATGTTGGTATTGTGATTTGATTCTCTGTACAAAGAAAGAAGTTCTATGCAGTGAGTTTGTGGTTTAATGGTCACAAAAATGTTAGCACTGCTACCACTCAGCACGTGTACAATTTTTTAAATTTATAAATATTAAAATTTTAAACTTACACTAAGACTTTTCAGTTTTTTTTAAAGACCCAGGGATGAGTGTACTGTTTAAATATTTACCTCTATTAACATAACTAATGAAGGTATAAAGTTGCATTTAGTTTTTCAGAGGATGCTGCAATATGATTTTAGGAAATAAGGCTATGTATGGAGCCAGTTACAGGCTGAATATCAAGTTGATAAAATTTTATTTGTATTTTTAAAGTTCATAAATGGGAGTTAAAATGTGTCTTTTCACTAAATACTTTTATTACATTTTTGTTTTGACCATGTGTGATTTGTTCATGGGTATTTAGCTAGACTCTTTTATGAAACTCGTTGAAATAGTGCTAGTTTGTTTACCATTATAGGACGATTGACCCTGGGGACATTACATAGTCCTAAAATAATTTTAAATTAAAAAAAATGAAGACATCTGTACAGATAAAAGTCAAGATTTTCATTACCTTCTGGGAGAACTCCTGGCACTCACAGAATATCCAGTATTAAAAATAGGAAAATTTTATCTGTATTTTTAATATTTACATCAGCCCACAGTCTTAGAAACAATTCCACAGTTATTAGTTAAATCATTAGATTTGGCACATATTTAGTAAATACTTTTAGCAGTTTGAGTCATTGTTTTTGGCCTTTCAGGGGAAGAGGAGAATTACCATCTTAATGTGTGCTAGACAGACCCACCCTTTGCCCAATGTTAAATCTTGTAAACATATGAAGTGAAAAGTTAATTTTTAAAGAAAATTCATTTTTAAAATGTTCCTTTTTAACCTGAATTTGCTTTGAATATTCTTTGATTTGTAATGTTGTTATTTAGGTTATATTGAGATTTATTCCACTCCGAAGGTGGATAAAGAAAAGTTATTTAAGAAAACCAACTAGAGTGTAGTTTGAATTTTTGTTTTTCTTTCATTATCAGGTGTGAAGCCATACACACAGGCTAATCATCTGCCATTTGAGAGCCACAGATGATTTCAAAGGTCCCAAATATGTAAAAATCTGTAACTTTAAAAAAAGACATCTTTAATGGTGCTCTCCAAAAATACCATCGGTTTATATTGAGTGGCTTATGAGTGACGCCTTTGACATGCCTATTAGATTATGGAACAGTTTTGTTTGTTAAACATAGGATCCCAGATTGGGTCTTGCGCATTCTGTGTAATCTCAAATGGCAGTTTAGTTTGACTTTCTTTTAAAACTAAGTGGAAATGGCATATTTGGTGAAATTAATGAAAGAATCTTTTGCTGGGAAATTCCACACAGCACCTCTGGCAGCATTCTGTCTCAGCTCTGGCATGTAATTCAACCTCCTATCCAGTGTCCTTGTAAATTATTCTTAATATATAGCATGAGTGTGAACTGAGATAAGTCATTGATGTTTCCCAGAACAAACGGAAAGAAATAGGATGTGCTAAACATTTCTATTCCCATAGTAGTGAGCAGTTTTCTTCTGTTTTGATAATATTCACTTCTGCCTACTTTACCATCTTAGACTTCAAATACTCCTTTAAGTAAGCCCAAGATGTATTGAGTAGTGGAACTTCTTATTTGTACACCTGTTTATAACTGCACTGCCCTGGATGTTATGATTATTTCTCAGGACTGACCTGGTAAAGCTACTTGAACTGTTAGAGTGCAAGGTAGAGGCAGACCTAGATTCAATTCCTTACTAAGTTACTTAGGGCTTACATTAATTTCCGCAGGTCTGTTATCCATATCATGAGCTCATAAGTGTTCTTCCCAAAGAAAAAATTTAAAACAGTGATGGATAAAATATAGTAGTAGATGCTCAATAAATTTCATTGTATTTAAAGATTATTTCTGAAAACACATTTCATTAGATAAATGTATCCTAACACTAAGTCAGATACCTAATAGTCAATTGCTTTTAAATACATAGTGTAATATCTTCCTGTTGATACAGCGTGATAACACTAACCACAACCACTCTAGGGATATTGGGGCAGAGTTCATATTATTTACTATATTTTGTTTTAAATGAGAAAATGGATCGATCTATGTCAACTATCTTAGTCTGTTCTATTTAAATCAACCATCTTAGTCTGTTTGTGCTGTTAGAATACCTGAGACTGAAGAACAGAAACTTATTTCTCACATTTCTGGAGGCTGCCCTTCGCCTTCCATCATGTGGAAGAGGTAAGAAAGCTGTCACCAGATGCTGGCAAGAAACAATCAACTCCCTCCTTCAAGCCCGTTTGTAATGGGACCTAATTTCATTCATAAGGGAGGAATTCTCTTGGCCGAATCACCTCTTAAAGGCCCCACCTCTTCATACTGGCCCATTGGCAACACTTGAATTTTGCAAGGGGCTATTCCAACTACAACAACGATTTTATTTTCTGCTGAATATGCACCTGTTATTTCTACAACAATGAAAAAATCCTAACAGTGATTCCCAAAGTGAGTTTCATGCATTAGTAGTTTTAAAAAAAATAATTGCTGTTAAGTAAGTTTTGAGAAATAAAACAGGTTTCTTTAGTGCATTAAGTTGAAGGTTTTCATACATGAATGCCTATTGTGAAACTCAGAAGAATTTAATCATTTTCCTTATTTAATACAGTCTTTTCTCAAATTACCTTATAGGACTAGAAATCTAAGGAATATCCTTTGCAACATGCTTAGGGTAATTTGAGTAACTGTGATAAAGCACTCAAACAATGGAAGAAAAACAAACACCTAAATCTGTTTTTGTAATTACAGGTAATTTGTTTGTTGTTAAGAAGAACTGAGTCTAGCGTGGTTTGTTTTTGTTATTTTGAAACGGGAGACGCCCTCTGTCACCCAGGCTGGAGTGCAGTGGTGTGATCTTGACTCACTACAACCTCCACCTCCTGGGTGTGAGCAATTCTGCCTCAGCCTCCCAAGTAACTGGGAATACAGGCGTGCGCCACCACACCCGGCTAATTTTTGTAACTTTAGTAGAGATGCAGTTTCGCCATGTTGGCCAGGCTGGTCTCAAACTCCTGACCTCAGGTGATCTGCTCGCCTTGGCCTCCCAAAGTGCTGGGATTACGGGTGTGAGCCCCGCACCTGGCCCTGAGTCTAGTTTCCTATCTTTTTTGCACCATTTCTGAAGAGAAGCAATATGAACAAAAATCATTGGTAAATGCAAAAGGAAAATTGCTGAACTGAAATGGATCTGAAAGCATCCTTCATGTCCAATTTAACTGGACAAGTAATTTTCCCTTTAATGAGAATGAGCATTCTTTTAATATTTTACATGTTCATGATTTACAAAAGCCATTAAATTACAAGGCATAGGTTCCACCAGGAAAACACTTACTGTATTACTGTCATGCTGTCTGAGCAATCAGCTCTAGTGAAGGAAAAAAAACCTCTGACATCTGTGGTCACTTTAATAGTAAAAACAGGAGATAGTAAAATACGTGAAGATAACATGTCTTACACGCTATTAAAGCAATGGAAGCTTTGAAAGCTTAAATTGATCTATTTCAGACTCAATTTGATTGAATGTAAACTTCTGTTAAAGTAATTATAAGCTAAGGTAGTCTTGTTTATTGAACACCACCACCATAAAAAATGCACTTATAAAAGTTGGTTATTGTTTCTTGGTTTGTGTTTCTTTTAGTTTGTTTTATATATTTTCTTCCTGATCCTCTTCCAGGATACACCTGATCTTGAAATATTTGGTTAATAGACTTGTCATTAATTCAAAACAAAGTCAAAATGTAGCATGGGTTATTATAAACTGGAAACAGTTCTTAAAATAGAAATTATAGTACACCCAACATTATAAGCCTACTGTTTCATGAACTACTTACCAAATGGCATCATTTGCCAGCTGAACAGTTCGTTTATATCCTTACCTTATACCAGAAAGGATTTTCAAATTGCTCAGGAGAATATAACTTAGCAAGATCACGAAAAGTGGTAAAGAAAATGGAGGAAAGGGAGGTAGGAGCATAATATAGATTGATTTCTTCGGGAATTGAAAACAAATACTTTGTATCACGATTTGATAACTGCCAAAACCTAAGAAAACCTTGTAATAATCAGTGCCTGTATGTGCCAGATAATTAAGGTATTGTTGACAAAAATCGTGTATACTTAACAGTGCTAGATATCTAAATATATATATATATAGATCAATGCACTCAACACTGAGGACTCTGAAAGACTAGCGAGTTTTAAAGATTCCCCCCACCTCGTGCCAAGCCTATAAATTTTACCAAAGCCTCAGTTTGATGTCAACATTTAAAGTCAACGTTTTAATTTGATTAAAAGACTGAGTAGACAATAGACCAATGAAGCCTTGACTAAAAACCTACATGATTCAGTGCAAACCAGTAGGTTTAACTTTAGGATCTTTATTTTATTTTTTCATACAGTGTAGTGGAGTTTAGTGGCCCGATCTCGGCTCACTGCAGCTTCTGCCTCCCGGATTCTCCTTCCTCAGCCCCCCCGAGTAGTTGGGATTACAGGGGCACGCCACTACACCTAGCTAATTGTTGTATTTTCAGTACAGACCGGGTTTCACCATGTTGGCCAGGCTGGTCTCGAACTTCCTGACCTCAAGTGATCCACCCTCCTCGACCTCCCAAAGTGCTGGGATTACAGGTGTGAGCCACCGCGCCCGGCCAGGACCTTAAATTTTTATTGCCACCATTCTTGGAGGCAACTGATGAGACACGTGAGGGAACGACCCCGTGCTGGACACAGCCCCCAGGGTTGTAAACGCGGGATTGAGACGCTGCCAGTAGACTGCCTGGCTTGCCTAAGAGCCTAGTGCGCCTGCGCCTACGTCGGCGCCTGCGCGAGCGCGACTCTGGCCAGTCCCATTGCTCACGGCTGGTCAGGGTGACTGCGCACGCGCGGCTGGTGAGTGGCGGGTTCGGGCGCGGACGTGGGTTGGCTGCGCGCAGCCGTGGGTTTTGGACTTGGTTAGGTTCCTTTTGCGTGTTAGTTTCTCACCTTTTCCAGCACTGTAGTGGTGGAAAGCTTTAGTTAGCGGTGGCTGGCGGATGCCTGAGGGAAGGAGCTGGCGCCGGCCTGAGAGGGGACCCTGGTTGCTGGTTTGGCGCGGCCGGGCCTCGTGTCCTGGTCGCCGGAACGGGCCGCGTCCTGTGCCGCGCACCTTGGCGCCCGGGCCTTAGGCTGCCTTGGTGCTGAGGGGGAAATTGACCCCCAGGCTATGGCAGCGCGTGGAGGCCTCCCTTCCGAGCAGAAACTGGACTGGGCCTCTGTCCTTTCCATCTTTGCCCTCAGAAGTTCGCTGATAGAGTTTGCGAAATGCCCGGCCAGGCTTTACTGTCCTCTCCTGGAGGGCGGGTATCCGCAGCGCCGGTCGCTGGGGCTTCTGAGGCGGGTACCCTGCCGCGTGCCGGGGCTTGCGAGGTGGAATAGACTAGGACGCGAGCTGGTTTACTGCGAAAAGGGCAGTAGCTTCGGAGGTGCAGGAGAAATACTGGGATGTTCGTGGGTCTCTACCCGGAGGAAGCCACGTGTCAGACAGGAAGGTCTTCCTGATAGGGGTTGTGATGGGGTGTACGTTACAACGTCGCACTGCACACCTACGACCTGCATTTAACTGTAAGCGTTACCTCGTTTTAAAAGTTAGTTTTAAAATAACAGGATAAATAGAGTTTTGGAAAGGAAGAGGGAAAGAACTGTTTGAGGCAGGGGGACTGAAAGATGCAAAGAGAATGAAACACTTTGGCTCTTTTCTGGACGTAAATTGGATTAAGGGTAGAATCATACGGCAATCTATGAAAAGTATTTGGAGAGTATTTAGGCCTTCCCCATTCCTAGAGGGAGCCTTGCTCTCCTGCGGTTTACTGGAGTCTGGAGTGGCTCCTAGGTTAATCCTCTTTCTGCTAGATCACACTGTCTTAACCTAATTTCACACAAGAATGATTGTGGAAATTACAGTATGGTGGTTTTGCCATAAGTAAATTTGATAACGTGGAAATTGAGTAATCGTATGCAAAAAGAGACTAACCACAGCCCATCAGAAGCCAGATAATCCCTGCTTATGCTGCAAGCCAACGTGTCCGCCCCTTTGCTCATGCTGTTCCATCCTTCTGGAATCCTCACTCTTCATCCTTACCTTTTCCTCAGACCGAGTTGAAGCTCCACCTGCTCTTTCACTCCTCTCCCCACTCGCCCTCTACTCTGATCCCATGGTGTGAATGATGCTTCTCTATAGAGGGCCCGCACCTTACCGTTGGTGTTCGCCATGTGTCTGCCTAATCTAGAGTTTCTCAACCGCAGCTTGTAGGGCAGGATGCTTCTTTAATGCGGAGCGCTGTCCTGTGAATTTTAAGTTCAGCAGCCTCTATGCCAGTAGCAACCTCCTTTCCATTTACGGCAACCAAAACTGTCTCCAGGCATTGCCAGATGTCCAAAAGGCTCCTGGTTCTGTGAGAACTGCTGTTCTAGAGTGTGAGCCACATAAGGTCCAGGATCAGTTTAATAATAATATAATTACCATATAATCCATAGGTAAAAATTTTTAAAGAAAAAAAAAAATTTTTTTTTAACTGCCACTTGTGGTGCAGGGCCACCCCATAAGCAGTATGCCCAGAGTAGCCAGAAAAAATTTTAAAAATAATAGTAATAGTACTTTGCAGCACTTTTGGATTTGAAAAAATCTTGCAACCCCCCCTTAGAAATTCTAAAAATAATAAAGATATGATAAAAATAGTAACTTAAAAAATAGCTAAAAGTAGGTTCATTTCATTTAAGGTTTTTTTTTTTTTTTTTTTTTTTGAGATGGCTCAGGCTGGAGTGCAATGGTAAGATCTCTGTTCACTGCAATCTCCACCTCCCCAGTTCAAGTGATTCTCCTGCCTCAGCCTCCCGAATAGCTGGGACTACAGGCACCTGCCGCCACGCCTGGCTAATTTTTGTATTTTTAGCAGAGACGGGGTTTCACTGTGTTGGTCAGGCTGATCCCAAACTCCTGACATCAGGTCACCTGCCCGCCTCGGCCTCCCGAATTGCTGGGATTACAGGTGTGAGCCACCACTGTCGGCCATTTCATTTAATCTTTAATGTTTATCTTGCTAACAGATTTCATTTACTTCATTAGAAGAAGTGATGCACTTTTGAACTCACTTTAACAATGTAGGAAACATTCTATGATTCCTAAAATTGCCGCCTATGCTCTCCATGTGTTCCTCCATTAATCTTACTGTCATTTAACATTTATTTCATATGTATTGTTTTAGTCTGTCTCTGCCTCTCTAGAATGTAAGCTCCAATAGAATAAGGACTTTGAGACTCAACACCAAAAATTGCTTCCTACATGGTAGGAAATCATTATCAAAGGAATGGATTTGATACACTTTAAACTTTTATTTTGGGATCAAATTCTTATATAGGTTGGAACTTAATCGCCTTTTACAGCTATGAAGGTAGACAATTTTAGGCCGGGCATGGTAGCTCATACCTGTAATCCCAGCACTTTGGGAGGCAGAGGCAGGCAGATCATGAGGTTAGGAGGTCCAGACCATTCTGGCTAACACGGTGAAACCCCATCTCTACTAAAAATACAGAAAATTGGCCCTGCGTGGTGGCTCATGCCTGTAATCCCAGCACTTGGGGAGGCTGAGGTGGGCAGATCACGAGGTCAGGGGAGATCGAGACCATCCTGGGCAACATGGTGAAACCCCATCTCTACTAAAAATACAAAAATTAGCTGGGCATTCCTCATGCCTGTAATCCCAGCTACTCGGGAGGCTGAGGCAGGAGAATCACTTGAACCAGGAAGTCAGAGGTTGCGGTGAGCCAGTTGTGCCATTGCACTCCAACCTGGCGACAGAATGCACACACCTGTAGTTCCAGCTACCTGGGAGGCTGAGGCAGGATAATCGCTTGAACCTGGGAGGCGGAGGTTGCAGTGAGCCAAGATCATGCCACTGCACTCCAGCCTGGTCGACAGTGAGACTTCGTCTCAAAAAAAAAATGATGTTATTAAATTGCTCTTTGGGATTCCTTGTTTGAAGTCAACTGGTTCTTTTCTGGTTTTCATGTTTTATTTCTAAGTGATTAGCAAACAAGTTACTGGCTGTTACTTAAAAATTTCAGAGATGCAGCTGTAGAAAGTACTAATAAAAATGAAATTGGCTGAGCATGATGGCTCATGCTTGTAATCCTGGCACTTTGGGAGAACAAGGTGGGTGGATCACTTGAGTTCAGGAGTTTGAGACCAGCCTGGGCAACGTGGTGAGACCCCCATCTCTACAAAAATTAGCTGGGTGTCTTCGTGTGCACCTGCTACTCAGGAGGCTGAGGTGGGAGAATCACTTGAGCCAGGGAATTTGAAGCTACAGTGAGCCACGATCGCACCACTGCACTCCAGCCTGGACAACAGAGTGAAACCTTCTCTCAAAAAAAAACGTTATTTCTATGTCAAGGATAAATACATATGCATATGTGTGCATGTATTATGTGTCTGCATATGTATATGGACACACATATGTACACACAAACACACTTTAATTTTTCTGTCAGTTCTAGGCAGTATTGTGGTGCAGCCTTTATTAGGAACTTGTACTCTTCAATTTTGCCAGGCAACATTGGGTTTTAATGGTTCGCTGATTTTTTTTTCCGGAATGAAAAGAACTCACAATTGTGAAATACCAAAGTGAAACCTTTTAGTTTGCAGATCATTTTACCATGTTTTCTCAGTTCAGCTTGCACACAAGCTAATCTTTGGAATTTCTACTTGGAAATTTTCCAGCCTGTTACATCCTGGTATACTTTCCTGAAAATGTGTTCTTTGTGCTTATTGCAGTAAACTGGAACTATTCATTTCAAGCATTCATACCATTTTTTGGTGGGACTTCTATAGTCAAACCCTGTGTTGACTGAAATTATTTTTAATTCTAAGTATATAACCTTAAAAGTAGATAATCCATCTCTTTTCGTCTTATAAAACTGAATAATATACTCATTTAGCAACCCTCCCTCCAGCCCCTAGCAACCACAATTCTACTTTCTGTCTCTGATTTTGACTACTCTAGGTACCTCATATAAATGGAGTTATGCAGTATTTTTTTTTTTAAAGATGGGGTTTCACCATGTTGGTCAGGCTGGTCTTGAACTCCCGACCTCAGGTGATCTGCCTGCTTTGGCCTCCAAAGTACTTGGAGCCACCGCACCCAGACTGTTATGCAGTATTTTTTTAAATGACTGGCTTATTTCACTTAGCATAATGTCCTCAAGGTTTATCCACATTGTAGTATATATCAGCATTTCCTCCTTTTTCAAGGGAATTATATTCCATTGTATGTACATATTCCTTTTTCCTATATTCATGCTTGCTGATTCTTTCTTTTGCCTTCTCAAAACTGCTTTTAATTCCTCTAGTGAGTTTTTCATTTCATTTTACTTTTCAGCTTCAGAATTTCTAGTTTCCTTTTGTTTTCTGTCTCTATGTTTTCATTTTGTTCATTCCTCATTTTCCTCACTTACTCTACACTTTCCTTTAGTTATCTGAGAATCTTTAAGATAGTTATTTTAAAGTCTTTGTGAAGCCCACCATCTAGTCTTTCTCAGGGATGGTTTCTGTTGATTTATTTTTTTCCTTTGAGTGGGCTGTACTTTCCTGTTTGTGTGCCTTGTAATTTTTATGTTGAAAATTAGGTATTTGAATCTAATAATGTGATAACTGTGGAAGCCATATTGTCCCCGTCACCAGACTTTGCTGGGTTTTTGTTATTTGTGAGGGGTGGTGGTTGTAAACTGTCTTTTGCCGGGGATCAGCATGGGTTGTAAACTTAAGATCTTCTTAGGTCTTTTCTGAGCCCCTGCCTTTCCCTGTGTGATGACTTTCTAAATTCCCCTGTATGTGCAGTTCTGTTTGAATGTCTCAGTCCTTAGATATCTGGGTTCCCAAAGGGGTAAATGAGAAAAGTAAAAGCACTGGGGAAAGGTGCTGGCCCTTTAAGTCTGCTGGAAGTCACGTTAGCCAGAGGGAGAGGGGCTTGCAACAACGACTGCCACCTGTGTCTTTGGCTGTCCTGTAAGCAGCAGCAAAGGCAGTCAGAACAGATTATTCCAATATTTGAGACAGGTGGCTCCTATAAGTTTTATGCAAGGTTTTTCTAGAATGTATGCATAGCCAAGCTGCTCCTGGAACTAGTCTCTGTTTACTTAGATTTTGTCTTTGCCTATTTGACATACGTTAATTACAGGGACAAACTAAAGGCCAAAGTTGTTTGCATCATCTTTTTAAGCCTTCTCTTGTAGGTGCACAAAACACATATCACAGACTTCCCATTAACAACCGTAGAATGTCTGTATTGCTTTATGCCCAATAGGGGATATCCCCACCTAGATTTTTCCCACTGACTTAGCAATAAAGGTATGGTCTCAGGTCCTCTCTCTGCTTTGTGGTCTCTGCTTGTGACAGAGTTTCATGTGGCCCACTGTGGCATGCCATGTCCCTTATTTCTGGGGAGAATTGTAACATTAAACTTTCTTTTCAATGGCATTGATCTTTCCATTCTCTCTGTCACCTTTATAAATAAATAACACAAAACAAGAATGCATGCATAGCTGCTTGTCGAGGCTGAAGGGTACTTGCTGCTGAGCAGAGAGCTGAAATTCATTGAAATTAACCATTGTTTATCATCCAAGCCTTCCAATAGACTCTAGAGCAGGGGTAGCCAATCTTTTGGCTTCCCTGGGCCACACTGGAAGAAGAATTGTCTTGGGCCACACATAAAATGCCCTAACACTAACAATAGCTGAGAATCTGGCCAAGATGGCTGCAGTGCAAGCCTGAGTACCAGAGAAAATAGAGAAAGAACTCCGGGTATCTGCAGAGGGACCTCCTTGATAAACTGGAAGAGAGGGAAAGAAACAGCTGAAAAGATTTGAAGGAACAGTACCTGACTCATTCAAGATCAAGAATAGTGTCTTTTTCTATGAGCTGGGCTGGAAAACCTCATAACTTAGGGACATTGGATAGAGTACTTCAAAGGGTTTTGCCTCATTAGTGTGTAATAAGTGTAATAAGTCTAGACTAAATGCTCTGCTCTTATCTAACAATAAATGAGACCTGAAAGAATCAAATTGTTTCTAAGTAAATAAACTGTCCCAGTGCAAATCTCAAGAATACATATATAGCAATGCAGAAATAAACAGCATACAAGGTAAAATTCACAATGTCTGGCGTTCAACCAAAAAATTACCAGACATGTAAAGAAGCAAGAAAATAGAACCGATAATGGGAAAAATCAGTCCACTGAAACTGACCCAGAGTAGATATATGTTAGAAGTAGCAGACAAGGACACTAAAATAAATTTATATCCTATGCCTTCAAAAAGCTAGAGGAAAGATTGACCATGTTGACTAGAAATATGCAAATAAAGATGCATGTAACTTTTGGTGATGTCTGAGATGAAATGTCTGTGGTAAAAATTACACTGTATGGGATTAGATTAATTAGATACCAAAAAATAGAAGGTTGGTGAACTTGAAGACTAGAAATAGAAGCTATCACAAATGAAATACAAAGAGAAAAAAGTTTAAAATGAAAAAAACATCAGAGTTGTGGTACAATATTAAGCTACTATGTGCATATATAATTGGAGTCCCTGAAAGGGAAGGGAAGCAGAAGATTACTTGGGAAATAATAGAGTTTTTCCAGATTTGGTGAAAAACTATAAACCCACAAATCCAAGAAGCTCAATAAACACAAAAGACAAAAAACATGTAAAAAAAAATCACACCAAGGCACATCATAGTCAAATACCCAAAACCAGTAATGAGAAAAATCTTAAAAGCTATCAGAAAAGAAAGACTTGACAAAAAACAAGAATTACAGCAGATGATATGTGTGGAAACAATGCACTGAATAGACAGTGGAGGACTATTTAAAATACCAAAAGAAAACTTGTCAACCTCAAATTCTATACCTACAGTTAAACAGACATTATCAGAAAAAAAACCTGAGCAGTGCATCATCAGCAGAAATGTACTACAAGGACTGTTCAAGGAAGTCTTTCAAGCAGAAGGAAAATGCCACCAGCTGGAAATATCTATACAACAGAATAAGAAGCTAAATATATGAGTTTCTAATTTAACAGTGTAGTGTGGCATTTATAACAAATGTAAAAGTAAGATGTATGATATAACAATAACACAAAGATTTGGAGAAGAGAAATGGATTTATATATACTATTATAAGTTTTGTTTTGTGGGTTTTTTGTGGGTTTTTTTTTGACTTCCTAGGTTCAAGCAATTCTCTTGTCTCAGCCTCCCGGGTGGCTGGGACTACAGGCTCCTGCTATCACACCTGGTTAATTTTTGTACTTTTAGTAGAGATAGGGCTTCACCATATTGGTGAGGCTGGTCTCACACTCCTGACCTCAGGTGATCCACCTGCCTCAGCCTCCCAAAGTGCTGGGATTGCAGACGTGAGCCACCACACCCAACTATATACCATAATTCTTAAGCAACCTCTTTTTTTTTTTGAAAGAGAAAAGAAAGAGTGAAAGAGAGAAAAAAAAAGAATGTAAGAGAGAAAGAAAGAGGAAGAGAAAGAGGGAGAGAGAACAGGATTCTTGTTCTATTGCCCAGGCTAGAATGCAGTCTAAAAATGGGTATTAAAAACTTCTTTTATACCAATAATTGTGCTTAACAATGGAGACAGGAAGGAACAAGGGATGAAAATAACAAACAAGCAGCCAACCAATATTTTATTTAAACCTGTGAAATGCTATGCAATTGCTGAGAAGTGATTTACTTCCAATTATGTGGTCACTTTTAAA